>SNQJ01S0075341.1:43117-56204 GCA_010110895.2 Picea sitchensis | reverse complement strand
ATGTGACTAGTACTGTGCTTCCGGCTGGATAGTTGTGACGTAAAGCCAGTCTAGTATCCTGCTTCCGACCTGATGGTTTTGATGTAAAGCAGGACGAGTACCTTGCTTCCGACCTGATGGTTGTGACGTAAAGCAAGACGATGAGACGAGGCTAGCACTGTGCTTCCGGTTGGATAGCTGTGACGTAAAGCCACTCTAGTATTCTGCTTCCAGCTTGATTGCTGTGACGTAAAGCAGGACGAGCATCTTGCTTTTGGCTTGACAGCTGTGACGTAAAGCAAGACAATGAGATGAGGCTAGCACTGTGCTTCCGGCTGGATAGCTGTGACGTAAAGCCAGTCTAATATCCTGCTTCCAGCTTGATTGTTGTGATGTAAAGCAGGACGAGTATCTTGCTTCTAGCTTTATTGTTGTGACGTAAAGCAAGACTATGAGATGAGACTAGAACTGTGCTTCCGACCTGATAGCTGTGACGTAAAGTCAGTCTAGTATTATTATGATGAGCCAACCTCGTGCTGTGACGATGATGATGTATCAGTTTCATACTAATACATATTGATGCAGATGATGATTGCATTCCTTTGAGAATGACGATGCTACCGATGAAGAAAACTTCCCATGATTTATACGCTAGTTAGTGTTCCAAGATTATATTGATGATGCTGTCCTCTCACCCACTTGATGTTGTTGATGATGTTGTCCTCTCTCTCTCGCCTGATGCTGTTGAAGAATACCCTTCTTGTTAAGGGGGAGTGTTGAAATAATGTAACTGCAAAGTGTATTCTTATTATTATTTGATATATTGTTCATTGGATCAATCCCCATTGTGGATTGATCATGTCGGCTATTGTAAAAGTACCAAATCCCCTTTTGCGGATTGGTCATAATGTAATTGTAATAGGTAGAAAGAGAAGTCGGCCCCATAATATATTTAGGAGGCCCCAGAATATAATAAAGGTGGTTATAACCACCCAGTTTGAGAAGTCGGCCTTGCCAGTGAAGAGACACTTCACATGTGCCAGATTTGTATAAATAAAAAGGCTCACGCCTCACTTAGACACACACCTCACTTGCTCATTGAGAGACAAGTTTCGGAATTGCAGTTGGAGAAGAGAGAGAGAGAGTGGCGCATCTTTTGGGAGAGGATCTTCTGTATTAGCTTGAGTTATCTCTTGGCATTGTATTGGCTATCTATAATAATGAAGTTTTGCTGGGTTTTCTTCCCCTAGAGGGTTTCCCAGGATAAATGCTGTGTCTCTTGTGATTGTGTATTTCTCAGTGATCTTGTGTTATGCTATTGTTATCTATTGAAATGCAAAGAACTATAATAATGGCTTAAACATTAACAAAACATCCTCTAGAAGAACTAGAAGACCCTCGAGACCGATGCCCCCTAGAAGAAGGTACATGAGGTAGACTGCTAGAGTTACCACTGGGCCTATCTCCCTCTGACTATGATTGTAGCTCTGCTAGTGGCACACTTGCAGACTCGGCGTGAAACTGAATATCCTTTGGAACATCCTGATCCAAGTCCTCAGAGATATCATGATCATCACCACTATCCTCTAGCCAATCAAGGGCTGTTTCAATAATAGGTTCCTCAACCCCCACCCTCCATGCAATAGTGGTGTCAATCCCATCCAATGAAATGGCCTTCGCATCAATTTTTTTCTCACGCTGCTTCACCCACAACCTGAGATTGTAGTAGACGTAGATCAAATCATTAAGGCGTGGGGTATCCAACCTGTAAGAGGATCATAAATTAATTTATTAGAATGTAAAGGAGCATAAAATTTAAATGACAATTTAATAATTTATAATTTTATAGTGAATTTAAAATTTCATTTGAAATTCTCTAACCTATTGCGCTTTTTGGTGTGTGTTTTTTCAAATACATTCCAGTTGCGCTCACAACCAGAAGAGCTACATGTCTGGCTAAGCACCTGAATTGCCATCTTCTGTAGAATAAGTACTTTTGCGCCATCGTTTTCCCACCAAGTATCTACAACAAATTAGAGAAACATAGGAGAAGACAAATTGAAATTTGAAAAATGAATTTTGAAACTTAAAAGTTAAAACAAGGTGAAACTTACTTGGCATTATGTTCTTCCTGTAATTTATGGCCATCTCAAACCCAAATAAGCCAATGGATCTCTTATAGATTTCCAACTCTTGGGAAAGCTCTAATCGATTAGCTGCACTTGGCACCATCCTCTAGACACGCTCAAAGAAGCCAGACATAACCTCTGAATCAAACCTGAAGCCATAGGTGTAAGAGAATGCAGGGTTGAGGTATAACCCTGCAGCATGAATGGGGCGATGGATTGTATTGTTCCATCGGTCATCAATCACCATCCATATCATTTCTTTTCTCTCATGCCCTTGATCTCCCTTGTCCACATAATAAGCACAAATGGACTCTTTGGCTTGTCCTCGTTGACTAAGCGAAGAACCTTTACCAAAGGTTCATTGATGTTGCACACCTCATTCAACGCATCCCAAAAGCTCTCCTAGTATGCAACTAGCCTCATAATGGCTTGCCCCTCTTGTTTACTGCTAAAAGATAAAGCACACCACTCAGGTGAAAGGAACATTGCCTGCAATTCCCACCTAGAATTCAAAAGAGACTGAAGAAAAATAAAACTAGTGGCAAAGCATGTGATGGCAGGACACACCAACTCTTTGTCACATGTGAATTGTCTCATCAAGGTAAGCACAAAAGCATGATTGTATATGAATTTTGTGATTCTCCTCGCCGAATCAATGGCATCCTTGATCCAATCAATCTTTCCCATATCCTCTAACATCAAGTCAAGGCAATGAGCAACACAAGGAGTCCAAAACAATGTAGGATACCTGGACATAAGCATCCTACCAACAACGACATAATTTATAGCATTGCCCGTTACGACTTGGACAACATGCTGCGGACCTACCTCTTGGATGAACCCATCCAAGAAGTCACAAAGTAATGCCGCATCCTTGACATGTGCAGATGCATCCACATATTTCAAAAACATTGTTCCTCTAGGACAATGAACCAAGAAATTGAGAAGGGTCCTACCCTTCCCATCAGTCCAACCATTTGACATCACAGTGCATCCTGTGAATTGCCATGAATCTTGAAGCTCCTGCAACCTCTGAGTGCAATCGACCTTTTCATTTTGAAGGATGGGCCCTCTCAACTCCTCATAAGTGGGGGGCTTATACCCCGGTCCAACAATACTAACAGCCTCAAACATGGACGCATAGAATGGGTTCCTGGCAAAATTGAATGGAATATCACTCCATAGAAGGCATCTACCCACAAGTTTGTTCGCTTTTTTTTTTTTTTTTTCAACATGTAATTGATAGACGGTTGTGCACCGTGTGTGGAGCTTGGCATAAAAAATGGTGATGTTGCTGTAGGCATTATAGACTGTCATGAGTGGATCTCACTAGACTCCACTCCCATTGCCCCAAGAGTGTGTGTGCTTGACTTGGATCTTGAAGCCATTTCTTTTTTCATGGCTTCTGCATACTTTTTGTTTTCTGCATAGTCTTCAAGTGCTTTTGTGTCATGTTGCCGTCCTTATACACACTTGCAAACGTGAGCTAAGTCTTGCTCACTTAGTGTGTCCTCGGAGGCACAATGACTAGGTTCAAAGCCCACGCTGTCACTTTGACTTGAACCTCTTCCGTCTAGGCTAACTCCTAGGGAAGCCAAGGGGGGTAGACCCTAGTTACTAGATGAGATTTACGATTAAGTGTTCTAGGAGTTGATTTCAATTAGTTAAAAGGTTAAGGGGAATCTAGCCTATGATGTCAATCAACAAATGCAAGATGCAACTATCTAAGTATGAGAGTCAGACCTTTTCCTAGGGCGACTAAGACTAGTGCCTAAGATTGGGCAATGGGGTCAACTAAGTTAGGGTGAATGTTCGTTACAAGATAAGTTACAAAGTATTACAATAAGACAGATAGAATTAGATACAAAAGAAAATATCAGATATACAGATTAAGACTAGATACAAGATAGACAATATACTAACAAGTTTACTCGCATGTGCAGGAATTAAAGATACTCAAGATAAAGCAATCATCAACACATGAAGCCAAGCATGCTCACAACAGATAAAGTTCCGTTGGACTGCTTTTCAATGGCCAAGAGACACGAATCACTCAAAACCCAATCAAGAGAATGCTTTTAGGTGGATGCACACTTCTTGAAGGATCACACCATGAGATACATGAACAAAAGATGAAAGCTTGCAAATGTAAAGTAAGTTCTGGATGACAAAGATATAACCACTTAAATGTTTATTCTACAACAGATAAATTAACTTGCATATGAAAGTAGATTGAAAGACAGTGAGACCAGTGAGCTCGCAAGTGTGTAACTGTATTGCTTGATGTTGTAGACTGAAAATTGAATTAAGTGGTTAAGTGTGAGATTAATTTTAGCCCTATCTAGGTGTCAACCCAAAACTCTCCTTCCCCTATTACCAAGTGGTTGCTGGATGCTCAAGAAGTGAGGCAACGAGGCCTACCCTAGCTTCACAGGTCAACCCTAAGGTCGAGTACTCCAGAAAAATTTCCGTGGCTTTCCTCAAAACCCTAGTTGTTAAGTGGCGAAGATGGTGAGTTAAGGTGTCCTATTAAGTCTAATTAATAAATTTTAGATCTATGAGCTAAATAATGCGAAGTGTGATTGAGTGCTTGTAGCTTGCTCAACAAGAAATTGCCAAAATACTGAAAATTGAAAGATAAGAAGGCTGATGCCTTTAGACAATGGATTGCAAGTTAAATTTTAGTTTCCGGAAAAGGCCTTGGGGACCCAAACCAGAATTAATGAGAGTTCTTAGTTATTATATTGCAAATGTGTGTGAGAACTTAAAGTAACTTGCGGAATTGTAAGAGGTTGATTAATTGAACCTTTTTGAAACCAGTGTTAGCATGCGCATGTGTAATATAAAGATTAGATAAACTGAACTTGCATGCAATGGAAAATAACGATCTAATCTAAGCCACCACGGGCTCTAAGCTGGCATGTGTTATGAGATCTACTCTAGATTATTTTAAGTTAAGCATGCATGTAGAAAACACGATTAATCTAGCTAAGCTTGCAAAGTAAAGACTGAAAGGAAAGCAAGCCGCTTGGGTACAACTCCTTTGGGCTTGCGTTTACAATATTTTAGAGTAGATCGGGAAGAAGAAAACGTTACCCAGTGAGAGGAGTTGTTTGGAGGGTGTGTTGTGTATGTGATTTGGGCAGCATGCCTTCTTGTCCTGGTAAGAACCTGCAAAAATCAGCAAGCTATTGCTTGTTGATTTGAGCTGCAACACACTCAGAAAATGTTATAAAATCTTTGTTTTTAGGCAAAGATTTCGTGCATACGAGAACCAGAAAATTAAATGATTTTAGGTGACCTATCTAAGCATGTTAGCTACCAAAATGAAGAATGAGATAAGGTGAACAATATCAGAAATAATTTGGAGTGTAAGTGAGAAGTAAGGGTAAATCCGTGCTTGGACTTATCCCAATATCCTCTCCTTGAAGTGTCCTGCAAAGCTTAAACAGAATGTGAGACGAAGATAGATAATGATGGCATATATTAATAATCAAAACTACTTTCAATCATTAGTAAATGCAGATCAAATAAGTTAGCAATTATACAATCACTAAACTTAGTTAAATAAACTACTTTACCCAACAATCCACCTATAATCACACAAATATTTAAAACAAAACGGTTTCACCTCATATGCATATAATGAGCCCAGACTACTCTTGAGATCCGTATATCCTCCAAAGCATTTCCTTTATTATCCAAATGGAAGAAGTTGTAGCAACTACTTGCTACAAGTTCTTCAATAGCCACACCAATGAAGAGAAGTAACAATAATGATGAGAGAGGAAGAGAATGAGATAGTGAGAAAATGGTAGCATAACAGTACAATAATGAAAGGTGAAGAATGAGGGAGTGAGAGGTCTCTTAAATAGCTTGAGAAGCCAAGGAGACCCCTCTTGGATCTTCAACACTTGTCAAAGATCCAAGGGACAAGACAACTCAAAGAAGAAAGCCACCAATGAGATGCATGGCTTTTAGGTTGAAGGAAATGGCAAGAAGGTGAAGTGGATGGGGAGAAAGCAAAGGAAGGGAAACGTATGAGCTAAGAGGAGACCCACGTATGGGTTGAAGGAGGGGATCCATGCTTTCATTCCACTTTTAATGAGATGTTTCCATCTCTGCATGAGACACTTCCAAACAAACTGAGGATAAAGCGTGAGAGATAAGAGGAAAGACGTGAGGATTGGTTGGCAAGAGTTGGAGTGCGTTGGGAGTGTGTTGGCACACTTCTTAAAAGCAATTGATTGATGGAAGGGAAAGGAGTATGTGGAGGAGAAGGGACCCACGCTCCAAGATTAGAGAGACTCCACGTATTTACGTGGGAGGGGGACGTGAGATTTAGCCAAGGCGTGAGGGACGTGAGGTAAGGAGGGAGAGGGGACCCACGATTCTTATTAAAGGAAATTCCAACATTTACGTGGGAGTGGGGACACACACCAAAAGGGACGCGTGAGTGTGATGTGAGGGATGTGAGGGATGTGAGGTGAGGAAGAAGTGTGTGTGACGTGTGTGGAGTGGATAGAAGAGGGACGCAAGTGAGAAAGGAGGGACTCACTCTTTAATTAAAGGTGAATTTCCAAACTTAAATGAAAGGGGGACGTACTTCTCATAAGGGGGACGTAAGCTTTAAGTGGGAATTAATTTAAAAGGTGAAAAAATAATTAAAGGTTGGTTTAAAAGGTGGGTAATGGTTAGGGATAGGTTAGGGGTCCCTCTCATCATTAATGCCACACTAACTTCACCTAATTTGGACCATTATTGCAAAATTGACATTTGCCCATGTCCTGGGTTTGGCAATTAAAATTGTCGTTTTCTCGAAAAACTCCTAAGTGGACAAACAACGTAGCAAAACTTGTCCGACTGAGTTGAAACTTGGTCCACGGGTGTAGGGGGTCTCATTAGCTTTCTTTTGAGTACAAATACCCCTATTGCAAATCCCAGAACCTAAGTTTTACATTAATTACCCAGAATTAATTAATTAATTCACAACCTTAAAAAAAACCTAGCTATACTTGACGGAATTCCGCGAAATTTTGCGTGTTGTCTTACATGGTCATTTACAACATTCCTAACACTAGCTACCTAGGAATAACTTCATTAGAACGCCTTTCATCACTTTGGAGGATTTATTGGGTGGGAGTGAAAAACTCAAGGGAGATTAACCCGACTGGTTAGGCCACATTAACCTCCCGAGGATAAAAAACACTCAGCGNAACCTCCCGAGGATAAAAAACACTCAGCGAAAGGAACTCTCCTAATGAAGAAACCCTAAGGAAACTGACCTAACATGATCCATGTAGACCTATTACATTATAAACCCGCGTAGGGGTGCGGTAATCCCGCTTACAAAACTGTGCTGGAGCAAAAAATGCCCTGTAGAACCAATTAGTCTTCGACATGTTTGCATCTGATGATGCATATCTTCGTGGTATATGGAGTTGACCCCCTAGTTGAAGAGGCGGTCAACATGGCCTTCACAACAAGCTCTGCGCTTGAAATGGGACAAATCTCTACCTCATTCCCTGGAATTTTCGCAAGGTGGTATTTTAGCCTGTATACCCCATCGCTCATTTTTTCCCCACATAGATTGCATGAGAGATGTTGTCGATTCCCTGGAGTAGTAGGCTCACCATACTCCTAGAATGGATCCAATGCCTTTGGCATCTTTAATATGGAAAAATATGAACCTAGGGCAAAAAAAATCGTTTTTTAGCATGTGTTAATGAAAATTAAAAAATCAAAGATAAATCAATTATGTATCTAGCATTCAAACTTGGTTTTGAACTTGAAATAGACATGAAATTTTTTAAACTAATTTACATCGACCTAGGGCAAGAAAATCCAAAAAATGTTTTTGGGCATACATGGCAAGAAAGAGAATCACATAACAGTGGAAAAAAATGGTTTTTGATACATCAAAAAACTATTTTGAAGATGTAAAACTCATTGCCATTGAAAACCTATGAAAATCTATGGTGGAAAAATGAGAAATAATGGGCAAATTTTTTTACTTACCTCCAAATGCAAAAATTGTGAAATGGACTAAAAATTCCAATGCCAAATCCACAAATTTGACCCTTGAATCCACAAAATCCCAATGGCAAACTCTTCCTTGGCTGGTTGAATGGCTTGGCTCTCCTTCTTGGCTAAATGTAAAAATAAAAGCAAAAATCCCCTCATGGACCACTTAAACCTGCGGACTTTAGCGCAGACGATTTTTTTCCGTTGTCTCGCGATTTATTCCGATTTTTGCTCAAAAAATCGCCAAAAAATGGTCCGATTTTTTCTGCGATTTTTTAAGAAAAAATCGTTTTAAGGGTGAAATCGCGATTTATCGCGATTTTGGCGATTTTTTCACGATTTTTGTAACAGATTTATACTAATCTGGGCGCATGTCTAGGGCCAACTTCTTATTCTGTGTCTTCATAGTTACTTTATTATTTCTGTGGGCCGACTTCTATTCTTGGAAATTATATTTCGACTTTAATTATTTTCCGTGGGCCGACTTTTCTTCTCTGGTCTTCTATTTCACTTTACTCTTTTCCGTGGTGTTCTTCAACTGTTCAATGGTCTTCCTTTGACTTCTTGGAATCTTCTTCTTCTCTAAGAAAAGTTGTCCAGGAGGGAATACCTCCCGCAACTACCAAAACATCAATAGTTGTACCACCATTAGAGCTATGTATGCAGCAATTTTAAGTGTATTCAGATGACTATAGCAAACTTTTGCAACAACAACGAGTTTGCTAACAAACAACTTAAGTTAGTGTTAGTAAAGTTAGTAGGAAGCTTGAGAGATTTGAAAAAAGAGAGTTTGTTGATCACTTTCACCATAAGAGAGCTTAGTGATTAATGCCTTTGAGGGCTATGGAGTCTTCACAACAGCAATAACTAACTCATGTAGTGCATCCTACATGTGCATCCTGCATGTGCCAAACATGGGTAGGCACATGCCTTGACATGCCAAGTCACCCACTCCACTTATTTTTATTCAACAAGTAGTGTGCCCTCCTAGTTCATGTAAGTCCAAGTTATTCAAGGAAAACCATTCCACCTGAAATAACTTGCTTCTGCTCTCTCTCTCTCTCTATATATATATATGTGTGTGTGTGTGTGTGTGTGTGTGTATGTATATGAGATGCCCTACCTGCACCTAGATTTCAAAACTGGTGCACCGACACCTGAATCCACACCCATGCACTTTGTTTACCTTGGTTTAAAATCTTTGGTTTTGTTACTTATAAGGTAGATCTGGAGGAAAATAAGATTTGATTTGATGTCCCTTGTAAATTTTTGCTTGTTGTCTATTTTGACCAAGCAAAAGCATATAGGCTTTTGGATCCCTGTACAAACTGCGCTGTTATGAGCAAGGATGTGATGATACATGAGAAGGCAACTCTGAATCAGGTTATTCAGGCTTGGATATGGATGATGGCTGCTGGTTTTATGCTGTAAAAAAATCTGGTCTTGAAGGAAAATAGGTGTGGGGTGATAGGCAATCATTGTATGATGAGCACATGGGAGGCAGGAGATTTTGCAATGCTTCAGGAGAAGTGGGAAATGGTGTTGGTTTAGATGATACACAAGAGAAGTGCTGTTTCTGAAAATGTGAAGGAGGAAGATCTTCCACGACTTGGTGTTGAGGGAACTAGTGGAACACCGAGAAGAGCAATCAAGGAAAATGAGCAATTAGTTTCTTTTGTTTGTTGTCTACAGGCTTGATATTTTTTGAAGAATTGTTTGATAGAAAGGTAGAACGTAATGATGAGTGGAAGAAACACTCAAGGAAGTCTAAGAAGAAGTTGGTCCTATAACAATGCTAGTTATATCCAACATGGTGCCTGTTGCCACCTTATACACACCTGGGAGACGTGGAAGAAATCTTCAATCCACTCGGTGTGTCCTTGGGGGCAAGTGAGAGTTAAGGTGCTGTCACCTAATCCTCAACTCCTTCGTCTAGGCCAACTCCTAGCGAAGCCAAGGGGGGTAGTCCCTAACAAATATACTATGGCTTGATCTAAGCTAAGTACAAAATTGAAATCTAGGAGTTTATTATTCTTTCAAACCATCAACCATAAATTGATAAAATATGAAATAAACATTCACAACGATATATAATCAAATGAGCATATACTTGCATCAAAATGATACTGAGAAACAATTGTTAGGTGCAAGTTTCATTTTAATTAAATATATAACCAATCATGAAATGAAGCATGTGGCTTTGCTGAGTGTGAAAACTGAGACCAGTGCCTTAAAGAGAATCGTGGGCAATGTAGTTCGAGTGTTTTATTAGGATAAATTAATGTTCAGTTAATGAAATGGTTTGGGCCTCCTTGGAGGTTAACTCTTTGCTTGGAAACTTGCGGAGAGCTTTACCGAANTGGTTTGGGCCTCCTTGGAGGTTAACTCTTTGCTTGGAAACTTGCGGAGAGCTTTACCGAAACCCAATGGTCTCACTAGTAAAACTCACTCAAAGTGTTGGATGTCCAAAACGGGTGGGAAGCCAGGTCCCGAGAGGGCCCGCCTTACTTCTCAGGTCACTTCAAGGTGTTTTCCCGCATATTAAGTTAACTACTTTGGGGGTTGTCCTAATTAAACTATCAACCACTGGCCAACACAACGTGTATGAACTTACTCCCAACAGATCGAGACAAGCTCGCAACTGGAAGGGTCAGGAACCGCACTGTGAGATGAGGGGAATTTGTTTATTTTATGACAAGAAAGTAAATGTGAGACTAATTACTAGATCCACACTAACCAGGCCCCTTTCGAGGTCGTTGAGGGGATGGTTTATTTGCCAAATTGAAATTGCGGAAATGGAGCTAATCTAGCAATTAGTGTTCTACTTGCAAAAAAGGAAAATTTGATCTAAACTAATTAATTGTGCTTTGTGATGAAAAAATATTACTTTTAGCTTAATTACTTATGCAAAATCAAATCTAAGCTAAAACTTTGCAAAAAATGACACCACCACCGAAAACACCGTTCCCCAGGGGGGAATGAAGAGCGGGAGCTTGTAGCCCCACTGATTTTATTAAGATCTTTACACAAAGCTTATGGAAGTGACTTGTAACCATTCATTAGGGGGGTCACAAGTCTTTACAATGCTTTACAAAGAGTTATGAAGTAAAAATGGTGCTCCCGGGGGTCCCGGATGCTCCTAATCCGCCCAAAACGGACAGAGTTTCTTCCTATCTGTTCATCAACCTGCAAAAAACAACGAAAAAAATATAGAAAAAGATGTCCAAAAACACTTTGGAAGTGTCTTGGGTTATTAGTAAAAAAACTACAAAATTTGACTGAGTAAAACTTATGTAAAACTAGCAAAATTTTGAATTTAAACTAAGTAAAGGAAGCCCTTTTCTTACTATTCTTTTCGCTGTCCTAAAACAGAAATGTAAAGACAGTAAGATTTTCTTGAATAAGGAAATTAATCTCTTAGAAGACACCTATCTTTAGCCTTTAAAAAATTGCCGAAAAGATTAAGACTAAAGAAGACAAGAAACAAGCTTGATCTAGTTAAAACTTTCTTTAGAAATTGAGATCTAAATACTTGCTTTGAAATTGAATAAAGTAAAATGAGATATTCAATATTAGAACCCACAATCCTTTACTTTATAAATGCTTAGAAATAGGTAACCAAAGATTTTCTTAAGAAAAAGAGAGGAGGAGAGAGCAAGCTTATGCTTGGAATATCTTTGGGCTATGGGGTCCTTCTTTGGTGAAATGAAGAGAGATTTTCTTCAAACGTCTTGAAGAAGAAGAAGCATCAATCTAGATCCTCCCACTCTTCAAATAGAGCATCAATTGCTTCACAATCCTTGCACAATAACGGGTTAGAAAAATGGTGCCAACTACAAGCAAGACTCAAATAAACAATTAGTTAAACAAAACAAATTGTTATTTGAAAACCCTACCAATAGATAAACAATAGAAAGACTAATCAAACAAGCTTAGTACTCCTATCCATGTAAGTAACAATACTTCTACAATGGCCAATTTTAAACCAAAATACAATAGCATAAATCATGAAACAATATCACCTCATTTACAAGCATCCACACATTTGAACACTCCACCAATCTTGACCTCCAAAGTCTTGATTTTATTCCAATATGAAAGAGTATTACAATAGAAATAGTACAATAGGCCTTTCTTCTCAAGCTCCAACTAGCTAAGAATGAGATAGAAGGCTCTTATTTATAATCATTTGGGTGGAGTTCCCAATGAGGAGGGCGCATGCCAAGTAAGAGGAGGGCGCACCACTTGTAAGCAAAAGGTCGCCAAGTGTGAGGGAGAGGGCTGCCACCTCTCCCCACATCCATACAAATGTCAAATCAAAGGTGAGAGGAAGGAGGGCACGCCACCTCTCAAGATTGTGGGTTGCCACCTCAAGGGTGCACCACCTCTCCAAGAGGGGCGCACTTCCCCAAAAACACATGTCTAAATCTCTTTGCCATATCATCAATCAATTGCCAATCAACTTGGGTTTGTCCCCTTTGACCATCTCCTTGACTTTTGTGCCTTTATTTGTCTTCAATCATGTCCCCACATGTTCCTTTATTTTTGCCTTTGCTGATTTTTATTGATTTAATTTGACCTTTTTGGGTTTTTGAGAGTAAAATTAATTTTAAGTGATTAAAATCACTAATTTTACTCAAACAAGTGGGTATTTAGGTAATATGGGTGCTCTAGGTCCAAAAATGAGAATCCCCATGGCTTATTTGGCCACCTAATACCATTTTTTTAATGTATCTTTATTTTTAATTAAAAATTGTCGAATTCTAGCAATTTTTTAATTAACTGAAAAAATAAAAAAAAACCTAGGGGGGGCTTAATACATTTCCATAAGACTCTAGGAGGATGTTTAGCATGGTAATATACATTAGACACTAGGCTTAGATCCATGCTCAAGCCTAACCATGGGCATATACTCTAGCTCTGGAGGAATTGAGTGAAAAAACTCATAAATTATA
>SNQJ01S0075340.1:26900-37067 GCA_010110895.2 Picea sitchensis | reverse complement strand
GATTATAATTACGCTATTACTGATTCACCCCCCCTCTTAGTAATCCAACATTTTCAAATCCTCATACTTCCATGCAAAGATATCAACAAAATATTTTAACAATTCACCATAATCAGCCTTTTGTTTATCAGTTAGATGAGTTGTGAAATTCACAAACATAGGATTTTGTTCTCTTGCTATATTGAACTGAGAAACATCTGATTCTTCTTCTTTCTTTTCTAACTTGATAGCAACATCATTGTGATCAAATTTTTTTTCTAAAGGGACCAAACCTTTACGAATTATGTTGGTGGACAATTGAACAATTTCATGTGCTCCAATCTTACTTCTGAACTTAGGCTCCTCTGTTGTTTCATCATGTTCATTTTCCAAATCAATTTGTAAATATTCAAATTCATCAATCACTCCAAGAAATCTAGTCAGCTCTGCATCATCTTCAAAGACTTTCCAAAACTTCACATTATCAGGAAGAGAAGGCCTATACTTCACTTGGATTTCATAATTCAATTTAGGAGGTAAAGGAGGTATAAAAGCATAGGCTGATACAACTAATGAATCAACCAATTCATTCATAGCTCTAGGTACATATGAAATCTTGAATTATGTAAAGGCAACAATCATTTTCAACACTTCATCTCTATAGGCTTTCAGCCTAACATGTTTGTCCTGGAAGGATTTGTTTACCTGCTGAATTATTAAGTCTGCATCTCCAAATACCTGTAATCTCTGAATCTTCATTTCTTTGGTTGCATTTAATCCTAGGAGTAGTGCCTCATACTCTTAAATGTTGTTAATCACTTTAAAATCAAGTTTAAAGGACAAGTGAGTAGTTTCTTTTGAAGGATAAATGAATACTACCCATGCTCCTATTGATTCTCTAGTATAAGTGCCATCAAAGAACATGGTCCAAAGGTCATCTTCTACTACTTCTATGGACTGAACTATAGGATTCTTAAGCAACAATGAATTCGATAATGAATCATCAATTTGTAATATGAAAGATCCCATACCTATGTCAACTGAGTAAATAGGATGGTTGGTTGGATTTTGTTCATGATTGATGATGTAGGCAAGCTATGACTCTCTGTATAGTCTTTTGTTTACTCCTCCAAAAACAGGAATAGTTGCATATGAGAGATCCATTTGAAGATTTCCTCCTAACCTCTTCATCCATGATCTTGATAACAAACATCCAAATTTGGGTGGAATGTCTGCTACAACTACATCCATGATCATGGTTTTCATAGATGCTTGAGTTAAGGTCACCAGAAAATCTTTGATCATTCCTAGACATTTAACTTTTCTAGAGTCAAAAGAGAAAAGATCATGGTAAGTTTTGGTAACTTCTAGTCCAATCTCATCCATAACTTCCTTTGGCATTAGATTGTGAGAGGCTCTAGAATCAAGTAGGCAATTATGCAATGTTTTGTCATGAATATTTAGAGAGATATAAAAAGGAGGACAACTTTCATCTTTATCTTCTACCATTTGTCCTAAAACAATAGTGGGCCTGTCATCATATATATTAAGAATATCAGTAGAGGAAGATATAGATTTGGGATCCATAGTCTTGAGGATTTTTTTATTAAATGATTCATTTTTCATTAACTCAACCAAAGGGATGGGAATCTTGATTTTATGTATCTCGGCTTCAAAATTTAAAGAAGAGGAAGTTTTATCAGAAAATTTTACCTCATTTGAAGGAGCTTTTAAAACACTCCGATGATCATCAAGGCTGATTTTTTTGAACTTGTTGTTTGGCAGGGGAAAAATTCTTCTTAGGAGGAACTGGTATATCCACTTTTAAAGGAGATTTCAAGGTACTCTGCTGCTCATCAGGGATCTAATTTTTTTGAACTTGTTGCTTGATAGGGGCAACAATTTTCTTAGGAGGAGTTGGTGCATTCTGTTGGGCAGTGTTGGTCTTAGATCTAAGATTGTATTTGTTCTTATCTTCCATTTGACAAAGACTATTATCAATAGAATTTTCATTTACCTGTTCAATCATTAATGCCTCTTCATAATCATGTTGGGTCAAATAATATTTCCCTGTATCATCCCCAACACAATGAATATTATCCTATTCTTCTTCTTGAAAATCATCTTCATATTCATCCATCACAGCGTTTTGGAGAGGAACCTTTACCCTCTGATATTTTGTGGGATTTCTCCTGAAGATCTGAACTTGTGGGTTGTTCCTCCTGAAGGTATTTGGATTTTGATTTGGATTTCTGTTAGGGTATTCATAGGAGCCTTTTCCCTTGACAGGTTGTTTGTTTTCAATTTTTATCTTGGACATTTATGAAGTTAATGATTCTAACATCTTAGCCAATTTATCTATTTTGGAATTTTGAATTGATGAGGAAGAGGCTTCTTCCTTATKCCTTTTTCTATCAACATTTCCCTTTAACTTGTGAGCAACTAAGATATTTKATTSAACTTCAAGGGAAAYATSTTGCATCAAGGAAAGTGTAGCAGATCTTCTCTCTCTTAGTAGTRAAMAAAAATTAGAATCAAATGAATTTGCATAAGTGATTTGAGCATAAGTCTCTGTAGRCTTGATTTCTGYAGGTATTTTACTATACATYCTATTGAATCTCTTGGTGAAATCAGATACAGATTCACCATTTTCTTTCCTTATATTTCCAAATTCTGTGATATAGTATAAAAGGTCTCTTCTATCTCCCCAGTGTTTCAAAAACATATCATCCAACTCTTCTATCCCATCTATAGAACCAGTAGGAAGTTCTTTGAACCACTTCCTAGCATGACCATCTAAGCTTTGGACAAAGACTCTAGTCCAGACATCAATATCTTCTATGTTTAGGTTCTCAACATAGCTATAGAATGATTCTATATGTTCTTATGCAATTACATCTCCTTCTCCTATAAATTTGGGCATATACTTCTGGTAATCACTAGTGGGCATGGTTGCAGGTGGAATTTGTAAAATGAGAGGTGCATATCTAGCAACTAGAATTCGTTGCATTTTGGTCAATGGAGCAGGTGCAGCCATAATGACTATTGGTGAGAGAGGTGATGGAATTTTCTTAGACTCTTCAACATTGGGGGAGTTAAAATGAAAAGGGGGAGAACTTTATGATGGGAATGAAGTTTGATATGAGGCTATATATAAATTTGCAAGTTGTTCAACCAAGTTTTCTTCTCCTTTGGCAGAGAGTTCATGAAGAATATGTTC
Source organism: Picea sitchensis (assembly GCA_010110895.2). Taxonomy (NCBI): domain Eukaryota; kingdom Viridiplantae; phylum Streptophyta; class Pinopsida; order Pinales; family Pinaceae; genus Picea; species Picea sitchensis. Next base: position 33,868 of record SNQJ01S0075340.1, on the reverse strand, counting down.
GACAACAAGGAGGCTAGTGTGGATTTTTATATGGTCTTCTTCCTGTTGTGAGTGAAAGAACTCAAGGGATGAAGAACTGTGACTTATTTTTAAAGTCTTGGATGATTCTTCAAACAAGTTAGAGCCTATTAATTCTTCTGTAATGACATTTTACTCTTGGGAAGAAACAATTGGTTCTTTTATAGAAACATTTCCAACAATCGATTCTTGTACAACTATTACAGTTGATTTTTCATTGACAATATTAGAGGAAGAAGATTCAGTGTTTTTAGCTATTGAATTATTAAAATGAGTAAGAGGATTACTTCCAATACCTGATTTTGCAGTCTCATCTTGAAATGATCTTCCTCTTCTGAGAATTTGTTCTGGACTGGGTACTGGTGTGATAGGTGATTCTTGTGGATTCTCCCTAGCACTGATTCTCTTTGGAGATAGGATGAACTTGTGGAGTCACCATATATATTATTAAAACCAATGTAATGTCTAATCCTTGTCTATCATCAAGGATCAACTCTATGTCGTCTCCCATGAAAGATGAAGTTGCAATCTCATGTCCCCGACAACGGCGCCAATTTGTTATCTCTCCAAGAAACTCTTTGAGGTTGTAGGGTAAATATGCTTGGTAACTTAAAGTAAACTGTGTTTGTATTTATGTATATGTGGATCAATGGGATAACTCAACCTTAATGAACTAATATCAAGGTCATCAACAATATATAATCAAATAAGATAGTTCTTTCAAAGATTAATGATCAGACAGTAGCTTAAACTGTGGGTGAAGAGGACAATACTTATAAACCAAATACACAATGATGGGTTTATTAAGCAATGTAAATAACTGTTAATCAAGATATGAACTGACTAATGATATGAAATTCATTTAGCAGTTAAGACAACTTGAATAAGAGTACAGGAAAGAAAGTAATGAATGAATCCTGACATCAAAAGTGAAAGAAGACTATGATTTGTATTATATATGAAAAAGTATGTACAATGGTATAAGGCCTTTCTATCCCAAATCAAACCCTTACTCTATAAAATTGACAGGATTTGTAGCCTTTACAAGCAGTTTCAGATCCTGAGAAATCAGATCTGAAGAATTAATAATAGAAAAACTATTTACAAAATCTTTCATCAAATATGGATCTAGTCCATTCTAGAACTCGATTTATCTTCAATCCATTAAGTCTTAGACAACTACATGCAAATGCTTGATGTGTAAAGCTAGGCCGATTTACTTTGAGCTTTAGATCCTCAAAAATCATTTCCTGTGCTTTTGGCGGCTCCTTCGCTTTGAATTATTCCAATTAGCCACTGAAAGCCCTAATTTTCGGCGACTAACTGCATGTTATTATGTCAATTATGCTGTCGAAAACCCTGGGTTTGCCAAAAATATGAACACTCCAAAATGAGTCTTCTTCTCAATTATTTGGGTTGATTTTCTTGCAAATTAACAACAGCCTATGCTAGAACATGCAAGTCTGGGTGTGCAACAATTTCATCTTTTAATCTTTTGATTTTTCTCTTCAAACGCTTAGATAACCACCATAGGCTGTTATAGTCTTTTATAATCCTCTTTTTCTTCTTCTTTTCCTTTATATTTTCATGTGCCAATATTTCCAAGGCTACACTGGTCTCTGCAAAATTCTTGGATAGAGTCTCGTATCTATCTTTTATCACCCTCTCTAGCACCTCCTGCTGTTCTACTTTCTCCTGGAGCTTCTTAATTTTCTTTGATTTGTTCTGCTTCTTTTTGCTACTAGATGTTTCACGTTTTTCAAGATTTGTGAACATCTCAATCTCTAGTGCTTCCTCCATGGAAAATTCTATACTTTTATCAACAGGGACTTCTTCATTTTTAGGTTCTTCCTCTGAATCTGAGTATGGTAATTTTAGCAAATTTGTCTCCTTGGGTGTAGCCTGCTCTGTGTCTTCATAAAACTCTAGCTTCTTCTTTTCCCCTTTGGATTTTGAGTTGGATGTTGGTTCTTCTGAGAGGTCAGGGGTGATGGCTCTTCTTTTCTTTAGACTGCTCAGAGGGGTTGGTGGTTTTCTGCTTGATTTTCTTTTTCCTTTATCAAGTTAAGTTTCTAACTCAAAACCTCCCCAAAACAAAAAGTGTTCCCATGTTTTTTCCCTCTTCCTCAATTCTTCCACAATAATCATTTTGATCAAGCCAAAATGAGACAAGAAATTTTGGATCTGTTCAGGCTTAGTTTGGACCTTGTGGCACATTTTGGTGAGATTTCTATGAAAAATGAATGGCAGGTTCAATGGGACTTTTCCTATAAAGTGGTCCATTATCTTGAAGTGGTAAAGCATGGCCCTGTCATATATTCCTTCTACACTTATGTATAATTGTATGGATTTGAGAAGATCTTGTCATTATTTCTTCAAGTGAGAAGTGGGAATATCTCTTTTCCAAGTGATGCCTTGGAATTCTAGCTTTAAATAAGGTCTAAATTCCAGCTCCTTAGTGACTATGGTCTTGAACCATTTCTACCCTGTTCTTGGCATGCCTGTAGCAGAGGCTATGGCTGCCTCATTGACTCACATTTCCAAATGGCCAAATGTGGCTTTGTCTCCATCATATGATTTTGCAAAGGCTTATGTGATACCCTAGTGGTATCCTTCTTGTAACTTTTCAACATAAGTGAGACAACCTGCCTCTGAAAATAGCTGATGAATCTCTGGGTGAGATTGCAAATACAGTATGTTGTCTAACTCCTTCCTGAGGGGTAGGCCACCCCATTTTCTACCCATCTGCACAAACACAAGTCAGTCTATAAGACCAGACACCAATATTTCTTACCAATAGGTAGGAGCTTGTGGGCGAAAGTGAAAGACTTTTGTGCTATTAAATGGTGGAAGAGCTCTCTTTATCAACTTCCTTCATGTGTTGAATTTAAATCGAATGATGACTGAACATATTCTAGAGTGATAAGACCTCAAAACCCTCACACGATCTGCATAACCAACTCAAAATGATTAAACACATAAATGGTGGTTGAGAAGGAAGGATAATGCCAAAAGCCACTTAAGTGGTGATTATGTCTCGATGACATGTGTATTTCAATCCAGATTCAGGCTCACTTGATGCACTATCTGGAAACCTGTTTGAACTTTCGACGACTCGTGCGCATTTTTGAAATGCCATTTTTCCACAGGAAGTTTGAACTTTCGACAGCTCGTGACCATTTTGAACTGCTATTTTGCCGCCAAAATCTTAAGCTTTCGGCGGCTCTGCTTAAGCTTTAAAACAAAGGTTAGCTGCCAAAAAGGTCTTTTGATTTTATGAAGATAATAAATGACAAATCGAATTATTTTTGGTCTTTACAATTTATTTTCTATACTTGGAGACCATAGACCACAAAAATAAAAAATAACACTTTGATTTGACTATGCTACCACCTAAAAAATAGAAAGAATGACAAGTTTATTTTTAGGAGATAACACAATGTGATGCCATTTGTCTTAAAGAACGCCCCTTCATTTTTCTCCTAAATTGTAACAACAACTTTCCAAGATTTTATTCACAAGTTTATAGAAGTTTATATGGATGATTGGATGGTATATAGCCTACTCAAGGAACATGTAGCGCTACTACGTCTGATGTTTGAGAGATGTAGATAACTGCAGATATTGTTGAACCTCATAAAGTGTATCTTCAGTGTGCCACATAGAAAGTTTTTAGGCCACATAGTATGCTGAGAGGGAGCAATGGTAGACCCAGCCAAAGTTGCGGTCATTGTGAATGTGTTGCAACCTACGAGTGTTGAGCAGTTGCGCTCCACATTGGAACACACAGGGTACTACCGTAGGTTGATCAGAAGATATGAAAACATCATTGCACCACTGGAAAATCTATTAAAGAAGGCTGAAGTGTTCCAATGGACCCCAAAATGTGATGAAGCATTTGAGACCCTAAAGGAGAAGCTTAGCACAACACCTCTTTTGATATTTCCAAATTGGGAAAATGAATTTCACGTCCATGTAGATGCTTCAAGTATTTCCTTAGGATCCATCTTAGCGCAACCAGGGGATGGAGCCATGGATCATCCTATCTATTTTGTGAGAAGGAAGTTATCACGAGATGAGAGAAACTATACAACGACAGAAAGGGAGGGTTTAGCTATGATTTATGCTTTTCATAAATTTAGGAATTATTTGTTAAGTTCTCATTTTAAGTTCTTTACTAATCATTCTTCATTAAAATATCTAGTTAACAAACATGTGTTGGAAGGGAGAATTTGTAGATGTTTTCTACTATTTCAGAAATTTTCTTTTGAAGTGATCATTAAGCCTGGAAGATGCAACATAGGGACTGATCACCTGTCTAGATTAGAGTCAGGGGAAAGTGGTAGAGAAATTGATGATTATCTCCTAGATGTAGAGTTGTTCTAGGTTGGGGCCATACCAGAGTACTTGGAAGACATAGTAGTGTTCTTAATTACATAAGCCTGCCCAGAAACATATTTCGCAACCCAGAAGCGTCATATGGTTGTTAGAGAAGTAGACTATCATTTGATTACAGGGAAATTGTATAAATTGGGACTAGATAGTATCCTCAGGAGATGTGTCTTGGATCATGAAAGATAGGACACACTATGGGAGTGCCACAATGGAGTTGCAGGAGGTCATATAGGAGGAAAGGCCACTATGCAGAAATTTCTTCAATATGGACTATGGTGGGCCACGCTCTTCAAGAATGCAAAGGTATATGCTAGATCATGCAATGTGTGTCAAAGAGTGGGTAATCCATCATGCCGATATGAATTACCACTTCAACTAGTTTGAGCTTTGCATGCATTTGAGAAGTGGGTTGTTGAATTCATTGGGTCGATCAATCCCACAGCTAAGCATTCAAAGGCTAGGTACATTATTACTGCAACTGACTACCTTACATGTTGGGTTGAGGCAATAGTTGTTCAGGATTTTTTGACCGTGTTTTCACACATAGGGGCAGACCTAGGCTTGAACACTTCAACAATGCACCAACAAAACCCTAACTACCAGCCCTTTCAGCGACACCTGCGAAGCAGATGAAGTCTCACCCGAGGTAGAGGCAGGGGTGGTTGCAGGAATCAAGTGTCTACAACCTAGATGGGACACAGATATGTGATTACAACACTTAACAGATCACTTAGCAGTTAACATTCATCAATATTCACTCTTCAGCAGAAAACCCTAATTACAGAACATCGCAATATTCACAAGTTCTAATACATCCAAGCACTCAACATATAGAAGTAAATCAGATCTAGAATTCATTCACATTACTAAGCACTAAGATATCATATTATATTCATCTAACATATATCATTGCACTTAAGCATAAATCACAAAAATCACATAAGAATTATGAGCACAAAGAAACCACAACATAGGATATATGTGGTTCACCCCAGTGTGGGGCTACGTCCACCAACTCTTCTTCTTCTTTATTATCTACTGTCAATCTTCGTACATGCACAGAGCCAAAAGACCCACTTCTCATAGGATAGGTGATCTGTGCACACCTCGCTAGGTCCTCCTTCCCCGAGCTAGGTTTAAGCACAAATCCTTCCTATCTCTAGTCGCGTACTTCCTGCAGAGTGCTTGGCACTGCTTGTAACTCCAGTTATGCTACTCTATGTTGGAGATGCTGAATGGCTTCAACAAGATTCACCAATTGGTCTTCTACTGGGTCTTCTTCCACCTACTCTAAGCCTGTCACAAAGAGAAGTGATCTAGCGACTTCTTATTTAACTCCAAGATGCTCTGCGAGCAATTGTTCTTTCTCCTTCTAGATCTGCACTCTATACTCTGCAAAATTGGCTTGGATGTCATCTTTTTCCTGTTGCACAACCTGGCGTTTCTCTATGTCTTCCTCTTGTGCTTTCTTTAAGGCCTTTGTGGCCTGCTCTTTTTCTTCCTGAATATGATGAAGGCAAGATTTGATTGCATCTGCTATTCAGAGTAGCTGGGAAGGTTCATCTCCCAACTCTGTTCCTTCTGATGACGGGGGCGTAGTAGACACTACGCGGCTAGAGTAGAGGGCTTGTTGTACATTGTTTCTTTATTGGCTTCATTGCGCTGTATAATATCTTTAGAGGTTTATCGCATGGCAATGAAGTCCCAAAGCGCTAGTTTTGATTTGGGTCATCCAACTAAAGGACACATGTCCTGCATCCACGGTTTCATAGTTTTAGTCACCAGGAGATTGGGGAAAAGACACATCGTGAATCCCTGGTGCAAGAAGTATTGAAAGGATCAGGACCATTAATCAACTGAAGATCTCAGTCATCCAACCATGGATGACACACAGACACATTATGCTAAGATGTGCGTAAATATGGGTTGTTAGGATCTACGTGCCCAGATCTATGGACTGGGTCCAATTCCGAACCCCCCTCGTCATTCTTCCTTTAATGGGAGGGGGGAGTCCGGAATGAGGGCGTACAGGTTTCAGCAACAGTGATTAGAGTGCCTAGATCTGTGGCCCAGATTAAATTTTGGACCCCCCCTGCTCTTCTGCCTTTAATGAGGGGGGGGGGTCCAGAATGAGGTGGTTTTCCTAAGCGGTCCCCTGACTAACGTGGCACCTTCTCATTCTGTCCGATCCTCTCCCACCTAAAACCACTTTCCTATCTCCCTTACTGCCTCCCTCCTCCTAAGTGTCATGTCCCCTTCCCCTTCATCCCTCTTATCCTCCGACACATGTACCTCCATTATCCATGCCAATTTCACCCATGTCATGTCCCCTTTCCTTGACCCATCACATTGCGGCCTCCTCATCACCTTCCTGAGGCACAACACCTCATCATTTGGTGTCACATCCCCGCGTCTCTCTACCTTTTATCTCTCACACCTCAGATACTATGAGTTCTTCCACATCCATCCACATGGCCCCCCTTTAGCTCGTTGTCCTCTCACCTCCTGCCTCATGTCTCTCTCTCTCAGTCACCTCCACCTGTATGGTTTTCCCT
>SNQJ01S0075339.1:79089-89728 GCA_010110895.2 Picea sitchensis | reverse complement strand
TTAAGTGGGGTAAAAGGAGGTTTCCCCCTCGAAGAGGCTTATTATCTGATATTATCTCTTTCTCAAGGCGTTGAGTACTTTTCTTGAGGTTTTTCTATGCTATATTGATGTTTGGTTCTTAACATTCTCCTCCATGTCCAGCTTCATCTTCACTTTCAGACTCACTGATATCTCCAACACCGACTGTGAGCCTCTGTGCTATTTCCATGGTATCAAGCGTGGCACATAGTTCACGCATCTCTCTTTCCCTTGGCAGCTCAAGTAATTGCCTACCCCTTCTTCTTCGCATTTCCCTTTCCTCTGGTGGATCGGGTGTTTTCCTATCTCTTCTTCTCGGCGGCATGGCTAGAAATCTTTCTTTCTCACTACATATGCAATATACAAACAGAGAAGGCCTCTGATAACACAACTGATGTGTATCAGAGTACTCCTTTTCCCTTTCTTACTCTGCCTGAGATATACAGACAAAATCAGGCTCTGATACCACAACTGACATAGACCCCTCCCCAGACCCGCAGGTCGGGATCCACATAGGATCTTCTCCTTTTGGCCCGAGAGCTCAACTGGCTCTTCTATTTCCCTTTCAGGAAATCTACCCACAATAACACCTTGAGGGGAATTCCTCTTTTATTTTGGGATACCGGACTTCGCGAATCTCGTGGTCGAGCGCCTTACCTCTTCGACCTCCGAAACCAGAAGTAACAAATTTGTCGAAATGCAAGTGCCCCGACCTTCCCCTTCTCTTCGCGATTTCAGGGTTTCAACCACTGAAATGCGCTCTTTACTATGTCCTCTGGGATTTCGAACCTCCGAACGCCGAAATGCCAAAATGACATTTTTTGAAACCCTTTCGGACTTTCGCATACCAGGAGTTCGATACATCAAGCTCAAACCCTATGTCCTCTCCACCTTCCAGTCTCCGAAGTCCCGAAATGCCAAAATGGTATTTATCCTTGTTGCTTTCACGACCCTCGACAAGAAATCTCCTGTCCTTCCACGTGTCACCTCCTCCTTGGTTTGGGTTTTCGGGTATCGAGAGTTTGGAACTTTCGAACCACCTTATGTCTTCGCAATCCCTGATTTCCCGAATTTTGATTTTCCTTTGTTGCGACTTTTGATTTCGAGTTTTCTCCCCTGCGGTGTCCCGATCTCTCTCCCTCGAGACTTTCGAAACCCCAACTCTAAAGTTCCAAAAACTTAACATGATTTTCCTTACTTCCACACATGAAAACCTCCTTTTCGTGTTTTGGGGGTTTGTTCAGCCAAGAGTTTTTGCTTGCACTTCGGACTTTCGAACCCCGAAATGCCAAAATGATCTGACATCCCAATAAGTCAAGATCAATGGCCCTTATCTGCCTTGCAGCTCCTGTAGATCCTATGGCTCTCGCTATTTCGGGAATATCCCTCAGAGAATTCTAACCATCCAAATTTCTTCTTCAAGATCTCTGGTTCTAAATTGACCCTGCACCTCTCTTCTAGAACCTATCCTCTGCGCGATGGCTAAAGTTACCTTCTTCTCTTCAAACCTCTTGAAGACGCTAACTCTCCTGATCTTTCTTTTACCAACTTAAATCTCCTATGAGATTTTCTACACGCACTCCTTGCGACACTTCTTCAAATACGTCTAAGTATTTGAGTTCTTTTTACTCTGTGTAACTCCTTGTGACAATAGTCTTTCAATCCTCTCCTTGGTTGATAAACTCTAAACTTCCAACCAGCCTGCACACACCTTACACGGCTTCTGTGCCTGACTTGCACTTCTATGAAAAATGAGAACAATAGTATCCCTCCTGAGCTTTTAGAGATGAACTCTGAACGCATCAACACACTCCTTGCGGACGCTTCACTGCACTCCTTGCAGGAACTTTTTCTCAAGAAGAGAAACAATTGAAGCTCATCTCCTTACTCTCTCAGACTTCAAATACTTAACATGAAATCATACATACATAGCATAAAAGAAAATGTACAACAGAAAGAGTAAAACAACCATAAGCATAACATCCAACATGTATACACAGAAAAGTCTTTGAACACCATGAGTATGAATCAACACTTCATATATTAATTTCAAAACTTTTGTACATGGGTTCTTCTACACAGCTCTTTGCTTATTCTCTTCTCTATGCTCTATGATACAATTGATAATGTTACAAATGATACAAGATGAGGGTGTCTATAGTCATTTTCCCTCCAGCTCCTAAAACTGTATAATCTAGAATTTAAATCTACCTACTTACATTAACTATGCATGAATGCCTCTACAACCTTACAGATGAGAGCGAATCACTCAATATCTATTTACAATATGGAAGTACGCCCTTCTTAACTATTACATTAAAGTCTGCGCATCCAAACTTTCAAAATATTGCAAACAATTTTAACATGTGCCAAAAATGCGACGGCGTTTGTTCCACGCTCGCTTGCTGCTAGCGATGCTCCTGCATCAGTCTCTTAGCAAAGGGTTCTCACATGCTTCATAAGATTCTTTGAATTCTAGATCTTCCTGATACATCTCCTTGAGGTTCTCAAACCCCAATGTCTCCACTTTGAATTCCTGCAAGATCAAATATCTCCTACTCAAAGTATCTACAACTTTGTTAGCACTTCCACTAATGTTCTTAATAGCAAAAGTAAAATTCTACATGAGTTCTACCCATTTGGCATGTCTCTGGTTCAATTTCTCTTGTCTGGTTATAAACTACAAAGCTTGATTATCAGTATATAAAACAAACTCCTCCGGGATAAGATAATACCTCCATTTTTTCAAATCTTGTATTACATCATAAATTTCCTTGTCATCTGTGGAATACTTCCTCTTAACATCATTCTGTTTCTCACTAAAATAAGCAACATGCTTATTGTCTTGACTTAAAACTGCGCCAATGGCCACTCCACTAGCATCACATTTAACCTGAAAAGTCTTCTTAAAACCTGGCAGAACTAAAATAGGTTGTTCTGTTATCTTTGATTTCAACACTCTAAATCCATTCTCATCTTATTCTATCCAATTAAAAGATCTATGCTCTTTCTTTATGGTGTCCAACATAGGTGTACAAATACTACTAAAATTCCTGATGAATTTTCTATAAAAACTTGCCAATCCATGGAAACGTTTTACCTCGAATAGACTTCTTGGAGAAGGAAAACCTCTTATTGCCCTCAACTTCTCTGGATCCATATTCAATTCATTTGAAGAGATTACGAGCCCCAAATATACAAGTTCTATTTTCATAAAAGAACATTCAAATTCACCAACAACTTCTCTTGCTGCAACCTCCTCAACACCATCTTCAAATGTCGTAAATGCTCCTCTCCAGTCTTACTGAAGATTAGAATGTCATCTAAATAAACAATCACAAACTTACCAATAAAGTCTTTGAGTACTTCATTCATCAACCTCATAAACATAGTCATGGCATTTTTTAAGCCAAACGACATAACAAGCCACTCATACAATCCTTCCTTTGTTTTGAATGTTGTCTTCCATTCATCTCCCTCTCTCATCCTGATCTCATGATAACCACTCTTCAAGTATATCTTGGAAAAATAACTAGTTCCACTCAAGAAATCCATTAAATCATCCATTCCGGGTAAAGGAAATCTATACCTGATGATTATTTTGTTGATGGCTCTAGAATCTGTGCACATTCTCCAAGCTCCATCCTTCTTTGGACTCAACATAGTTGGTACGACACACAAGCTCAAACTTTCCCTGATCAAACCTTTGTATAACAACTCTTGGAATTGATTCTTGACCTCTTCATTCTCTTGAGGGGTCAATCTTTATGCTGCTTTATTTGGACAACTTGCTCCTTGAATAAGGTTGATATGATGACTGCTACTCTTTATGGGTGGTAAAGAGTGAGGTAACTCATCCACCACAATATCAACAAACTCATCTAATAACTCCTGGAATTCTTCAGGAAAATCATTCATAGAAGTTATTGTTAGGATGAATTTCGGCTTACCTGCAACAACAAACTACATTTCCTGTTCCTTCTTGATTTCTTTCAAGAGTTCCTTCCCACTCATGAGAAGTATACTTGGAATAACTTCGTCTTTGACTCATTTTTCTTCTATGGGAAACAACATATGATTACACCCATTTTTCTCAAGGGTATACGTATTCTTCCTCCCATAATGTATGACATTACAGTCATATTGCCATAGTCTTCCCAACAGAACATGAAAAACATCCATGGGTATAACATCACATATTAATTAATATTTATAATCACCCATCTTAAATTCAACTTTACATTATCAACTTACCATGACTCGATTTCCTTTCTGCAACCACGATACCTTGTACGAATTTGGATGTGCAGTCGTCTCCACCTTCAAATTTTCCAACATCTTCGTGGATACCAAGTTATCATTGCTTCCACTGTCTATGATCACCTTGCATACCCTATCTATGTTATTGCAAGTAGTTATGAACAAATTGTTCGTCTGGATTGGTTCTCGTGCCTATTTTTATGGATTTACGAGTGTAACACCCCGTTTCCCCCAGTTTGTAAATATAACTATATTGGCCAAGGAACTATGGAAAGCTCAAAGGTGTGAATGTTTGATTTGAAGGAACTTTGTATAAAAGGTCGATGAATGTAAATTATGTTATTTTAATAGAAAAAGGATACGTGTTGCATAACTGTTGGAAAGGGGATGTGCTAAGAGAGACCACAAATGCTATGAAAAGATGGTGGAGGGGACCAATAATGGTTGCGTTAACCTCCACCGAAACAGTATTGTGCTGGATTTCATTGCTTAGGATCGGAACAACCCTCTGACCCATGAATGAATTACAGTCAGACTGGTAGGTGGGAAGACCTCCTCAAGAGTTAATGAGGGGATGGGGTAGACCACCCATCGGTAAGTCTTCCAGACCTAACCACAAAATAAGAATTAGGGACACACACATTCTTATTGGGAAAGGCAAGAAAGGAAAGCGTGGGGGGTCAGAGAGGAAAAATGGGTGAAGAGCGCAAAGACGAGGGTGGAATCTCTGGGATTCAAGGAAGAATTGTGAAAAGAGTGTGTTCTAATCATGGGAAATAGAGACTGATACGAGGAAGGAGAGTAACCTTCGTCCCTATTTATTTATGAGCCGGAAGAAGATATTCAATCTAAAAAGCATCGTGGTCTAGCTCGCGGGTGGCTAGTGGTAAATCCATTAGGAGTGACCGAGCCTATGGTTGGGTGGAAATGGGAACCCTTTCAAGTAGTCACTTCACATTATCTAATTCTGATAAGTGTTTCCATACTTTATGTGTCAAATTGGGATTTACTAGTTGCATGCATTTATTTAATTATCTGTAAATGGGTTTGCATTGAAAAGGTTATATTATGTATATACGTTAGTTTCCTTGAGGAATTGTGCTTCTTCTTTTCCCGTATGCTCCAGTTTGACTCTCGAAGGTGTTTTTCCCCAGGGAGATACCTCACCACTCTAGAATTAGATCAATCCTCTTGGCACTGCTACCATCTCGGTAACCTCACGAGTTTACACTGCCTAGTTTAAGAACTTAAGGTTATGCGAACTAGGAAGATGTTTCCTTTAAACCAGTAGCCTGAGATATATTGAACTTGCACCCATGGGATTAACTAAAACCCGACTAAGATTAGAGTGCACAACTAGAGATTCATCTGAAGGTTCATGTGACCTGGGTCTAGGAATCTTGCACTAAGATCAAAAGGAGCTAGTTCAAAATGATTTCAGAGTTTTAGAAGTTCGATGTCTGGAATGTCAAACTTCATGATAGTCAGAATTACCTGAACTCCATGAATAACAAGAGACAAATATGAATCAAGAACCTAACAGAGGAGATGAATGTGAATGATTCATTGGGAGGAAAACCCATCACAGTCGTCAGATCAAATCAAGGACCCACTGGAATTAACGAATCAAACTTTAGCCGCTCGCTTAGATCAATGGTCTGGAATCATTGCAGAGTGCAAAGGTAGAATTAGTGGACATGCTAGTTCTCAGAATGAAATTAATAAATGTTGTTGATCTTGTTGGGGATGGAAGATCAATGACCTTGATTAGACAGAGTTGGGCGAGCACTTCCAAGATATCGTAGAGTGGGCCCTATAATCACTGTGAACCGTCGATCAAAGATTGATGGTTCATAGTTCATGACCCGCAATTCACCAAGGTCATTGATCTCATCGGGATGGAGGATCAACCACCACAATTAGTTCGAGTTGGGAGAGTACTTTTTGGATTGCGAAGATTGAGATATCCAATAAAAAACGAACACCATGGGGTCCCACAATCACTATGAATCATTGATTGGTGAAAAAATTGGTATTGGTCGGATCATGTCCCTGAAAACCTATGGGAGGTTGAAGGATGATCAAACCAAAGCGACGAGGGAACATGTCACCCCTGACCTAGTTATGTGTCATCCCCTGGTACACGCATACCTCGCCCAAGTGGTTGGTGAAATGACTGGGATTTCGAAGTCCCGAAGTGAATTGTAGCCACTGATCCGTGCGAGACACGCATTGAAAAATTGTCAAATTCGGGTGAAATCACTTGGGGAGAAAGAAAATGTGGAGAGGTTGAAACTCCTGAAGCCCGAATAGTCGATGTCCCGAAGTAAACCAAGACTGTTGATCCGGAAGGATGTGTGGCACACAATCCTTGACTCCGGAAGAAGGTACTCTGAGAGAATGGATTGTTGGAACATTCAGATCTCTCGAATGCCAAATTCCCAAATTAAACCAAGACCGTTGATCGAGAATGATGCGTGGCACACAATTCTTGACTCCGGAAGAAGGTACTCCAGGAGAATGGATTGTTGGAACATTTGGATCTCCCGAATACCGAAGTTTCGAAGTAAACTAGGATCATTGACTGGGAAGGACGTGTGGCACACGATCCTTGACTCTGAAAAAAAGTACTCTGGGAGAACGGATTGTTGGAACGTTCAGATCTCCCAAATGTCGAAGTCTTGAAGTAAACCAGGACCGTTGATCGGGAAGGATGCATGGCGCACGATCCTTGACTCCGAAAGAAAGTACTCCAGGAGAATGGCTTGTCGGAATGTTAGGATCTTTCGAACGTCAAAGTCCTAAATTAAAATAGGACCTTTGATCGAGAAGGACACGTGGCACATGATCCTTAACTTCGAAAGAAAACACTTCAGGAGAAAATGCTATAGAAACGTCTGAAGCTCCTGAATGCCGAAGTCCCGAAATGAACCTAATCCGTTGATTTAAAACGAATGTGTGGCGCTTGATATGGAACTCCAGGTATGAAGTATTTTGGGAGGGAAGGTTGTCTGAGCGTCCAGGACTCTTGAATGCCAAAGTCCTGAAGTGAATAGGGATCGTCAAAATCCCCGAGGAAATGCGACGTCGGTTGTGAATTTCAGAGATTTTCCCTTCCAGAGGATTCACATGGTAGTTGTCTTGGCACCTGTTGTTTCAGTGTTTGGTCATGGCCCATGGTCATATGAAAGTATAGGGGAAATGGAAGAACCCAAAGGACTTGGAAGAGGGTATCTTCTAGTTCTGATTTTGGTTTGGGGCATGGAGACCATGTCTAGAAATCCCTAGAAGAGAAGAATGGAATAGAGTCCCCAAATGAGGATATTGATTTTCTTAAGAAGAACGGAATTTTTAAGCCCCGCCATGGGTGTGTTACAATGAAAAATTTCCTCATCGTGAGTGATATTCCTTCCTCTACCACTTCTGCCTTCATCTCTATCTCCACATTCTTCTTCTATTCTTAAGAAATGTGAGCTTCTCCACCTCCTATATTTTTCCTCTCGAGACATTCCCAAGACATATGCCCTATCTTTCCACAAGCATAAAACTTCACTTCTCCTCCGATTTCTCTTCCTCTTCCTCTGGGAAAAGAGTTTCTTCCACCATAGTGTCCTCCTCTCTCTATCTTACTGTGATATATTCCAACTTCTTCTTTGGGCCCCTGGAAATTTTCTCTGAAGGTTCCTCTACCTTTGTTAGGAATTTTTCCTCTATTCCATTGACTTTGTTTCCTTGCCAACTTTTCCTTTGCTTTCAAAAATACCTAATAAGAATCTTCCACAATTCTCATTCTCATCATGCTAATCTCATCCTAGATTTCATATCTCAGGCCATTAATGTACCTGAAAAATTTGTCTTCATCATTCTCCCTATGTCCTGCTCTTATGTTTAGCTTGTAAATTCGGTGTACTCTTTCACGGACAAACCTTTCTGTCTCAGATTCTGTAACTTCCTTAACATATTTACTTGATAATTCTTGGGTATTAATTTATCTGTCAATTTAGCTACCATTCTATCCCAAATATTGATTTTGGCCTTACCTTTGCATCTTCTGTCAGCTTGCAATTTGTCCCACCATAAGGATGCATGTCACTTCAATATGGTTACTTCATGATTTAACTTTTTTTCATCATCAATCTCTTCATAATATAAGTACTTATATAAAGCACTTACCCAGTCAAGCAACTCTTCTATGTTTAAATTTACTTCATACATTCTGACCTCTATTTTTGCTCTGGTTCCCAGCTTGACAACATCACTCAACAGTCGCTCCTATGCTTCTTGTTCTCCTGCAACTTCTTCTTCTTCAACATCTTCATTTTCACTTTCACCGACATCACCAACATCATGTTCTCTTCTTTGCACTGTCTCCATGGAGTCCAACCTCACACGAAGTTGTCTCATCTCCTCTTCCATGGCTGCATTGACCACTAGTCTATCTCTACGTGTTATTGGAAACATGATTCCAAGTTTCCCTTCACACAAAGCTTAATATCCTTTCTCAATACCACTTGATGATATTGGACAAGTTTCCTCCTTTTATTTCTTTCTGCATAAAAAATAATGCTCTGGTACCACTTGATGCAAACCCCCAACCACCTCCTGGGGCTCGCATGACCTCCTTGTCTAAGGATCGTTCACAGTAGGGAGTTGAATTATCTCTCAGGCTCCTAATGAACCCTCGAAATCATATACCACATGCCTTATTTATTTTCCCTTCATAGAAATCTGTGTTTTCAAGGGTCTATTTACCTAAGCGAAGAAATCCACGTGACTTTAGGAAAAAAACTGTGGACTAAGCTCTTAACCCATAAGAGCTTCACCACTTCAGAGCTCCAGGCTTCAGGATTTCCAACTACAACACACAACATTCCTCCTGAACAATGAATTCATGCACATCTAAAATATGGTGGAGATCAACGACTCTCAACGTACGCCGAGATCATTGGTTCACAGGTATTTCGTGATCCCACACTTCGGGAGTATTACCCACTCCAACATGAAAACACCCCGAACTCACGAACTCCAAACTTATGAATCAGATGGCTAGCACTCACCTCATAACGATGGTTGATATTTACTCCATGCTCTGGGCTTTAGATCCTTCCAAAACAAAATACTTCAAATCCTCTACAGTGTTGAATTAGCGAGCTCGCGAAGGGTTGTGATCAACGGTCCACCTGCCCCCGTAAATGGACAATCGAGGTCTTCTCTAGTATTTGGGCCTTCAAGAATTCTCGACCCAAGCAAACTTACACTTATTTTCCTCTGGAGTGCTAGAACTCCAGACTCCAAGATCTGTTGACACGTGTCTCTTTGCACTTATGGCTAGGATCCGTTCTGGGCTTCTGGGATTCAAGAATTTCTCGTGCTCTCACTTCAATACTCCAAACCTGCCAGATAGATAGACTTACGAACCACGTTGGATCTGTAGACACGTGTCCTCACAAATGGACGGTCCAGATTTTTCCGGATCCTGGGACTTTGGGAAACTTGTTTCCTCCATGACACTTACTCGAAAATATCCGAGTAGGTGAAGTACAAAGGACTTCAAGGGTTATCACCTGCACTAATTTCCTAGATATGATGACTAGGAAAGACATGATTCCTCCTCGAGAAAATCTCATCCACTTGACCTTGAAAATAAAAGTTTTCTTCCTCCAAAGGATTATGTTTTCTATCCCTCTTGATATTTATCACTCGGAGTGATTCACACCTTTGACGCACACCTTGCTCTTCACTGAAACTTGAAACTTGAATATTTTTAGTAAATCCTCTCGCAGAGTCCTTGCAGTCATTTTCCTTGAGAATATTTCAACACTTGACTAAGTGTTGGACCTGAGCACACCTTGCAAGGGTATTCCTAAGATTTTATAATCCACCGAGTATACATGCACTCCTTTCACTCACTCTATGAAATTCAATCTTTCTCTCATGAACAAATGAGTCTAAATGACTCTGCCTTCACACTCCTTGTGTTGGATCATGTTGCCATTGATGCCAATGGTTGATTGAATGATGTCAAGTGATTGATTGATGTCAAAGGATTGATTGATTGATGATTGATGCACAATGTATATGTATAGTCCTTGATGAGAATGATAGATGTCAAAGTGGAAACCAATTGATAAATATGGATCATTGATATGATGTAGAGATGAAGATGGATCAATGAGTTGTCATTGATACATGATGATGCATAGTTTGTTTGATGAAAAGAGGACTCATTATTGTCTTATCATGATTGATAAGGTGCAGAAATGGATGAACTCCAAAGTGGTCCCCTTATGGTGAAAGCCCTCATGGGAAGATGCTTTGTGGATTGAGTTATCCTAGAAGAATGGTTGGAGGACCCATGCTT
>SNQJ01S0075339.1:32616-69627 GCA_010110895.2 Picea sitchensis | reverse complement strand
CTTTCTATTCATTAAAAGTGGTTAACCCTAAAATAAGGAAAATAGGTTAAATGAC
This sequence comes from Picea sitchensis, assembly GCA_010110895.2. Lineage (NCBI taxonomy): Eukaryota > Viridiplantae > Streptophyta > Pinopsida > Pinales > Pinaceae > Picea > Picea sitchensis. The sequence continues at coordinate 69,572 of SNQJ01S0075339.1, read as the reverse complement.
CTAGAAATGGGTTAAGTGACCTAGAAATGGGTTAAGTAACCTAAAAATGGGTTAAGTGACCTAGAGGATGAAAGTATAAATAAGATAGCTATGGTCTCTTGTAAATCATCCCTTTTGTGGATCAATGGAGAGCTTCTTGTGAATATTTTTTGGAGTATTGATGGAGAGCTTCTTATGAGAGAATCTTATTGGTGTGGATATATTGAGCATGATTGAATATCTATTATGAGGAAGAGAGTGAGAGGAGGATATCATGGACACATCAAAGTTTCGGCAATGTTGGATATCTTGACGGTAAAATTCTCGGAGCTTCAGAAACCCTATTTTCTGAGGTATACGTGGGTTGTCTGTGTATAAGGTGCATATACATTGAAGATATATGTGGGTTGATTGTGTACAGGGAGCGTATAGTGGATAAAATCATGGAGATTTTTGTTTGAGCTGGTGCCAAGCTCTTGGATGATGAGGCAGGTTCCAAATCTGCATTCTATGGGCTCAGATCTATCACCGAGACACTGGTATGGTTACATTATTGTCTTGATGGATACCATTGTTTGATGTGTTGTTTATGCTTAGGGAATTCTTGGTATGGCTTCTATGATATTTGGTATGTTTGAATGATTTGGTTGATGGAGTGAGAAGTACTCTTGTGATTCAGTGGTGACATGATTGCTATGGTATACTAGTTCTTTATACATGATTGAGATAGCATTCATATTGATTTATTGTGGAGCATGAGAAAGCTATTGGAGAGCTTGGATGTGTTGGCTGATGGTCAGATTGAACAGTCATAGAAATAGGAGAATGATATACTGGTTGCATATGATCTGAGTTGATCTTGAAGGATAAAACCTAACTGCTCATAAGGTATACGTAAGTTGATGTATGCATTGGTCGCGTGCATACGTGGGATGTAGTGATCCAGGGAGCATACATATGCTGGTTGTACTACTGACAGGTCGCGTACCTATTGACAGATTGATATATGTTGAGGATTGTTGCCTCATCTCAGTTGGTTATAAGGGTGTAAGCTTAGACTTTCATTATAGAGCTGGTGCTCTTGTAGAGTTGTACTCTATTCAGTTGTTGTTGATAAACCCCTGGATTGTTTTCCGTAATAAAAAGAAAAATTGTACATACATCTTGTGTTCTTTGTGTTCCTTGTAGTGATGACTTGATGATGATATATTGTTGATATATGTTGCTAATATATGTTCTCATCTAACAGGTTATAAATGACAGCAATGGGTAATGAATAAATGTTGAATGTTAACTAAGGAGTTTTTGTAAAGGGGAATCTTTTGTGAAAAAGAGCCCCACACTCGTTAACCCCCCCTCTAAGTGTGGTAGGTGTGTCCAACAGTGCATTCATTCTCACCTATACATTAGAAGTAGTTGATCAACATGGATGGGGTGGTAGTTCTCTGTTTATTATATTAAGATAGACACCCCGAGTCTAGGCGATTTACATCAAATGGGTCATTAGAGCACTGTAATTTCTTCTAAGAAACTATATAATCTTAGGAGTGCATCTTGGTCCATGACAAGATTTTGACTGCAGAGAAACTCTTAAAAAGGGGAATATAGGGGCTATCATGATGCACATTGTTCCAAGAACAGGTTGAAAGCCATCGTCATATTTTCTTTGATTGCATCTTTTATATGCATGTGTTTTAGTTTTCTGTTGCAAGGATCAATCATAGGATGATAGTTTCATATTCATGGAGAGACACACTCACTCTTTGGTTCAAATGTTACATGGGATCATTTCCAACAATATTTTTCTCAAAATGATTTCAAAAGCATTGCCAAAATTTATTTGTTGCAAAGTTTAGTTGGCCCATATTAAAGCCACATTTCAACAAAAAAATATTAACCCTACGATAATTGTTGCAAAAGCAAGGGGGGTTTCGGGAAAAGCTATCAAAATTCAGGGCACAAAAGGTCACTTGGTGCATCTGCTTGATTATGAAGAGAAAGAGTGTCTTTTATATATTATCGTGGGAGGAGATTCACACCTAAAACTAATCACCCTTCAACCAATTCATCACTCTAATTGGTAGATAAGAATGAACGAGGAATATTTCAAAGAGTGGTAGTACAAAGAAAAAAAATGCATTCTCTTCTTCTATGGGGCTTCAAAAGGAAACTTAGGGATGGTAGGTGTGAGGGGGTTCATCCTTTATCCCAATGGGAAACAATAACTATCTTATGAATGTGGTTTAGGGAATGCCATAAACAACCAGGATGACGTGTATACTCTCCTCCATGGATTCCTCTCTATAAATGCGGCTAGAGAGATGAGATTGATTGTTATTGGTGATTAATCATAATTATCAATATTATGAACAAAAAGAAAATCCATTTGATAACAATCTAGCTTGTATTATTTTGAGAATAATAAAGGAAACTCTTTGGTTTAAGGATATCACATTTTTCCAAGTTCTAAAATCTCTAAATCATTAAGCAAACACCCTCGCAAACAAGCCTTCAAGATTGAAAGAAGCAATCCTAAGGAAAAATGGGGGTTATTTCATTCCAATATATCCCCTAGGTTCTATTTCAAATATAAATTATGTATGGTGCCACATATCAAGTTTATCCAAGTGGAAATCGATGTCCACCCACCTATTCCACTGACTCAAAAGATGGGTTTCCACCTTGGCAGTTTTTCTGCATATTTTCGGGTCCTAAACTTTTGTGGCCATTTTGAGGCCCTAAACAACATTTTTTGGGCCCACCATAGTCAAAATATAGGATTTAGCCAAAGTGTGACATTAAAATGTGTATTCCTCGGATAGAACTTTCAAATGAGCTATCGTGCGCCCCAAATGGAGATCATATGCAAAAGTTACGCCCTTGGTAAGTTGATGTATCAACTACCCCCATCAGAGCCAACTAACCTTTTGGCGTTTCAACTTTTGGGGTCAGGTTTTTGGATTTTATTTATGATAAAAATGACTCTAGATCCTCATTGTGATAATCATCATCTTCTTGCGAATAGCGTAGCCCTCACATCTCTTCTCAGAGATAAGATGCCACCATTATAGCAAGTCATTCACTCTGTAATTTTACAGTTTTTGTCTATTCTATCATTAATAAAAACTTTGCATTACTGTATCTTTTTGTTTATTGCAATATTTATGTATATCTAACAATATCTCTGTATATTTCATTGTTATATCTTTGCCTTCATTTCATTCTCAAAATAATTCGGATAAGTGGTATTAGAGCAGGATAATTCTTTTAGTTTCTTAGTCCATGTCCCCGTCGAGGTTAGGGTATAGAGAGTTTGATCTCGAGCTTGTTTCTCTTGAAGAAAATCGTTCTTGCCAGCCCAAGTGACCTCCCATGGTGGAAGAGAAGAGAGATGGGGGAGTAGAAGATCCCATCAATTTGTTTCTCACAAAATACCTCGCATAACAGAGGAATGAGATGTTGGTGAATTTTTCCCAAATCCTTCAACGATTGCCTACAATAACAAGTGCGTCTTTGTCAAGCAGTAATTTTGGAGACACTACCCCATTCAAGTTACAAGTTAATTTTGATATTCCCGTATTTGAAGATTAGATCGATGTGGATGATTTGGAAAAATGGTTAAATTTTCTAGAAGGTTATTTCTCTGTTCAAAAATTTTTTGACATAGAAAAGATCACCTTTGTGCTCCTTAAGGATATCCCCCATGTAAAACATTAGTGGGAAACTTACTGGGAGCAAATTTCCACAGAGGAGTCTGGAATATTTGGGGTCGAGCCCACTTGGGATTTTTTTTATGGATGCAGTCAAGGAGCAATATTACCCTGTGGGAAACTATTATGACCAGTACATGAGATGGACCACGCTGCAACAAAAGTGGGACCAAACAATGTCGGAGTTCAAAAACACCTTCCATACCTTGTGCAGCAAGCTGGGTATCAAAGAATTTGAGCGACATCTGGTTCTGATATACCGTGAGACTCTACATAGGTATGTCCAAAATAAAATGGATTTTCTGGATATCTCATCACTGGGAGCCGCTTATAGATATTCTATCAAAATTGAGCATAAATTCAAGCAGCTGAACAAGTGGGAATTTGGGTCTGCAAATACGCAACAACCAAAGTATGGTAAAGGAAACCTTAACTCACAGAACAGTCAACCTCAAGACAACTAGTCCAAGCCATAGGAAAAGAAGAGAAACATGAAGATGAAGAAGGACACTAGGAAGTGGTGCGACTTCCAAAAAATCTCTTGGCACAACATCGATGAATGTCGCTCGAAACAGTCATTGGTGGTTGAGCTCAAAGAAACAGAGTCGAGCCATGACTCATACTCCAATTCAGACAATAATAAAAGGAGACAAATAATTGATGCATAACCCACTACTACTGTCGTGATCGCAACAATCCAACTAGAAGAACCAGAGGATCTTGAGGAGACAGAGCACCTTTTCCATTCACAGATGTGGGTGAAGGGGACCCCGCTGCATTTTGTTGTTGGTAGTGGAAGACATAATAAAATCATCTCAGAAAAAGTCGTCAAGCAGTTGGATTCTCCAACAACACCAAACCCGCAACCATACAACGTCAAATGGATTTGTTGTGGATGAGATCTTCATGTTAGCCAACAACTTCCCCTGTCATATGGCATAAATCCCTTTGAGGATGAGGTGTTGTGTGATGTTTCCCCATTACAAGTCTATGAAGTTCTGTTAGGCCAGCCATATATGTGGAGGTGTCACATTGTTTATGAGTCTCGACCCCATAGCATCATTGTTACTCTGGGGGGTTAGCCCTACAGGATACCAGAGGTAGTTTCGAATATTGTTTCGAAAAAACAGTGTCGCAAATTAATATCTCATACCACAAAGTTTAGCAACTTCACAAGCTGGTCAAAAGAGAAGGACACTGCAACCATTGCAGCCTCAGCCCAATACCCTTCTATCCAATAGAAGCAAATAAAAAATATTGTAGAAGAGCACCAAGATAGTCCTACTGCATATTCATCGAGAAATTCCTCCCACACTCAGGCATATCATGCAACCAAATTGGTTAAACAGATCCAACCCCTCCAACAATAAGTTCATAACAACCTTCAACAAGCTAAGCAGGATAGCTTCTTCAACAAGGCAAGCAACTCACCAAGGTTCAAATTCAACAAAATATTCCTCGGTATATTCACACAATGGAGACCATTCCTTCCTAAGGTGGGAGGATTGATCCAAGAGAAAATCAACGGCCACCCACCTATTCCACTGACTCAAAACAAGGGTTTCCACCTTGGTAGTTTTTCTACATCGTTTTGGGTCCTAAACTTTTGGGGTCCTAAACTTTTGGGCCCACCACAGTCACACTATAGGCTTTAGCCAGAGTGCGAAGAAAAAATGTGTATTCCTCAAATAGACCTTTAAACGAGCTATCATGCGCCCTAAACGAAGATTATATGCAAAAGTTACGCCCTTGGGAAGTTGACATATCAACTACCCCCATCAGGGCCCGCAAACCTTTTGGAGTTTCATCTTCCGGGGTTAGGATTTTGGATTTTATTTATGATAAAAAGGCCTCTAGAGCCTCATTGTAATAATCATCATCTTCTTGCGAATGAACATAGCCATCACATCTCTTCTCAGAGATAAGTTTCCACCATTCTAGCGAGTTATTCACCTTGTAATTTTATAGTATTTGTACATTCTCTCATTAATAAAAATTGTGCATTACTGTATCTGTGTTTATTGCAATATTTTTTTGTATCTCGTAATATCGTTGTATTTTTCATTGTTATATCTTTGCCCTCATTTCATTCTCAAAATAATCTGGATCACAAGCTTATCAATCAACACATGGAAGTGAATTCATGTCATCATAGTATAACAAGAGGGAGGAAATATGCAAAGCACATCACCCTTACAACATCCTCACACATGCTAGCCTTATGTTCGGTCGACAATTTGAAGCTTGCGACGAATTTCTAAAAAGGGAAGGTAGGATAATGGATTAGAGTGCAGGTGCTTTGTTCGACGAGGAGACTTAGTAGTGGTCGACTCTGGTTTAGATGGAATTTCGAGCAATCGCTCCCTTTTGAATTTATTGGCAATTCTTGGTTTTTTCTTAGTGGCTTTGGCTCAACTCTAGTGGTTTCTTCCCTAGTTTGGTGCTATGCACTGGCATTCGTTTAGAACTATGTTCTTGTCCTTGTTTGGAGTGTTGGAGGTTTTTTGGAGGCCCTACTTTGTAGCCTTGGGAACATGGGTCTCTGTTTCCTCCATTTGAATCTGGGTAGTCTCTTCTTGAGGGAGGTTTGTAATTCCATTCTCTAGGTTTTGATTGATTACAAGAAAGGAAACTTGGATTGGTTGATTGTGACCACTTTGTTCTCTTGTGTGGGTTGCATTATCTTGCATCTGTTGTGTATTTTCCCTCTTGGGTTGGAATTTCATCTGTTGGGTGCTTTTTGTCTCTATTAATTGGGAAACCATGGTTCATCTTGTTGGAATTGTTTCTATGGGAATTTACTATCTAATCTTTGTTCGAGCATCTGTGGAAGATTTGGGTCATGGACTATAGGGAAATTCGGGAAAATCACAAAGTATTGCGCATGCATGAGGATTTTATCAATAGTAATAGGATGTTTATATTCTTGGTGGAAACTAAGGTACATGATAATGAATATCAACACATATCCCAAAATGCAGTGGTTATGGATACCCTTGTGCAAAAAAAGAGACAAATCTAAGTTATAGAAGATGAATTCTCAATGTTAAGGAATATGGTTTGTAATCTCAACAAAGATTCCCACTAAACTACCTCAAATTATATAATATTAGTGAATTTAGCTTCCAATGATCTCAAGGAAAAGGAAACGATTCATCAAATGATTGGAGACATGGACTTGGAAAATCTAGAATCTCACCCCACTAATATTGGTCAAGATGAAGCATTTAGCATGGCATGTTTTTCATTAGTCACTACATGTTACACAGACAAATATTAATATTAGGTTTCTTTTATAGAGTCCACATTAGAAAAAAAATAATTGAAATCCTCTGGAAATGATGAATTGGATATTTATGTACCTAACACATGTTGCTTGATAGTTATGTTGGTTTTTGTTAAGAGATAACATCATTTTTGTATTACTATTCTATCAAGCTTGACTACAGCGTATTTCTAATACAAATATTACCCATTTATGTTAATAAAAAGTATATGAATTTATACCACTTTCAGTTTTATGACTCCATTTGTCCACCCCTATCGATGTCGAATTATACCATACTTTATTGTAGCCGCCTCAAATTTAGATACCATGTACACTACCTACATTTATTCATGAATTAATACATTTATTCATGAATTAATAGATAGTTTCTTATGCAATATTTATCAAAGATTAGAAGTTTGTTCAACCTTAGAGATCTTCCCTTAGTATTTTCATCACTGATAAATTGTCAAGTCTATTCTCTCATCTGTCCTTAAATTTTAATCTCATTCGTGGAAAGTCAATTTAAGTTGATCAAATGAGAAAAAAAATAAAAAAATTATTTAGTAGACTAAGCATATATCATAAGTACTAAGGTTCTTTTTTAATATTAGAGGATTAATGTCATGTGAGATTTGGAGCTTTGCAATCCTCGTCTAATGAGCATGAGTATTTTTAGCATATTTCCAATGCAAATCAACTTCATGAAGAGAAAAACAAATGAGGATATAAAAAAGAGAAATATTATAATCCTAAGGGTCTTATGTTCAAGTCGATATTATGGCAAGAAGCATCACTCTGAAAATCATTTTGGTGTATCATCTTTGGGGTGGTACGTGTAGTATTTTTTAGTGTCAAAAGTTGGGTTCTCAATGGTGATTCCATATTACCCCATAGTGGAAAATGTGTTAAAAGGCGAGGTTTCACTTTTAACACCATCAATGCTGGAAAAGGCGATAATAGTGAAACTTCACCTTGTTTTTATGCAATTATGATGTTGTTATACATTGAGATATGGTTTTGGCATGTACTTTATGTTTTATTCAATACTAGACGTTATATGTATTCACCAATGCACATAGTAAAATGATTTGAAATGGCATATAAGTGATTGTGAGACGTTATATGTATTCACCAATGCACATAGTAAAATGATTTGAAATGGCATATAAGTGATTGTGATGTGCTTAGCATTCGATTTTTGTTAGAAATAAAGACAAAGGACACATGCAACGAAGAGTTCTCTCACCACCCAATATAATTTATATGGCTTTTTCTTTGCATTTTCCTATTGAATCCCCATCTCACATTTCTACATTTTCCCCTTTGAAAATGATCCATATTGATGGTCTATAAGAGGGTTACCTATGGTTATAGGTTCAAGTTGGGAAACAATGTCAATTCATGGCTATAATAGTTTGACATTCGTGATAAATCATCACATTGTCAGGATAGTACAACCATGGATTGTCATGTTTGTCAGGATTGAACTCAAGATCATAAAAAACTATACTCCTTCACATTCCTAGTAGTGGTTTTTAGATAATAAATTTGAAGGATTGTTGGATGGGAATTACATTGTAAAATGCATCCCTTAAATGTTGATATATCAATGTCTAAGTGTCAATACGATAACACAAATTTCAATATCCACTCATAGACATCAATATATCAATGTCTTCTTTAGCATCCAGTTCTAGAACCTGGTGTTTAGCAACTTCTAAGACATGTTTTTAGAGATGTCATTTAAACAATGTTTCTAAGAGATTCATATCGCAAACCCGTCAGCATATCAACATACATAATGTAGATATACCGATGATAGTTACCGAGGATTTCAATGTATCGATGTTTACAAAATGATGTTGATGTTTGAATAATAATAAAAATGGTTTTTTTTGGAAAACATTTATTTTGACATGTAAATGTTCAAACAATGTCGTAATAACATTGTTTTTTTACCGCAAATCTATTAGTGTAGTCAATTAAGGGTGTATGAGAAACACATTTGTATTTAGGTATTACCAACTGTGATAGTTTCTTCCCTAAATTATGTTAAACAAGGGATGATGAAAAATAGAGGTACTTGAAACAAACCCTGGCATTTGATACACAAATTGTATTCTAGGTTAACATCTAAGTTGAATTTTCTAGATTAAAAAAATAATAGTGATTGCAAACCCATTTTTCCCTTAGTGGAGACATTTAGAGACTCAAAAGTAGAAGTAAAATGATCATTATAAGCATTTTGAGGTAAAAAATGGGTCTCAAAACTAAAAATGTACAATCAAAAACAATTTTAAAAGAACCAATCACATTTTAGAGAATAACACCATCCTAAAAAATGGGTCTCAAAATTAAAAATGTACAATCAAAAACAATTTTAAAAGAACCAATCACATTTTAGAGAATAACACCATCCTTTATTGTTGAGTTGACATTGTTCCAATTAAATATATTTATTTGTCCAATTCTAAATAGTGAATAAAAATCTATAATTAACTATAATAATATTGTAAATAAAATAATCATGATGAAAAAATACTCATAATTAATTACTTTTAAATATAATATAAATGTACCCTTAAAATACTCATAAATAAATAAAGTACTCTTACAATAAAATATTTTCAAATATATATTATATATTGGATGTTTCAAAATTCAAAACTTAATTCGCTAACCATTAATTAATTCTCGGAAATGAATATGTTGATTATGTAGAACATCTAAGTAAACTTACACGTATTCATTTTATATAATTAAGTAATGGTTAGCCAACATATTATATACGTATTCATTTTATAGAATTAAGTAATGGTTAGCCAACATATTATATAAGTATTGAATAAAACTGTGATGTATGACAAACATGTAATTTAAAAGGGCCAATTACTAATATCAATGTGGGTTTATAAACATATCTTGAATATTGAGTTTATAAAACTTATATTGCATGTGGGTTTATAAACATATTTTCAATATTGGGGTTATAAACTTTGAATTGAACTTCACAATGATTATATAGATTGTAGTGTAAGAGGTGAGTTGTTAGATATATTTTTTTCACAAAATTATTAATTTATAATTTTTTATTATATTTTATAAGAGGTTCATTTTAGATTGGATAATGACTAATAATGACTAATAAACAAGGAAAAACTTTAGGAAAAATAAATCCTAGGTGTGTGTGAAGTAACTCCAACACCCCCCATGAATATCACTATGGTGAAAATAAAGAATGGGTCCCAACAACGAGGCCATGTTAGGTACCCAAATACAAAAGATACACTGAAATAAAGTGAGGAAAGAGGGAAAACCTCATGGGGAACCCCCCCTCAAGGTACAATGTATGTAAAAATAAGAACTACAGTTGCTAGGCAACTGTGTCCTTCACTCCAAGACGACTTCACAGAGAATGGAACTTTTGCTTAGTGAAGTTCTTGGTGAAGATGTTTGTCATCTATTCTGTTGAAGGAAAAAACTGTAAGTCGATGATCCCCTCGTGTACTAAGTCTCGGATGTAGTGCATGTGCATTTCGATGTGTTTCGTCTGCTGCCTATGAACTGGATCTCTGCAGAACTTCATAGTGCTCTGGTTGTCACACCAGATGACGATCGACCGATGAAACTAAATTCCCAACTCAGTGAGAAAATGTTGTAGCCACATAGCCTGAATGGTTATGTTAACTACCCCTCTGTACTCTGCCTCAGATGAAGATAGAGAAATGGAATCTTGCTTCTTTCTCGACCAACAGATAGGCCCGGAACCAAGACTGAGTGAGTAACTAGATGTGGACTTGCGATCAGTGTTATCGCCAGCCCAGTCAGAATCAGTAAACCCGATGAGATCTAATGTAGAGTCTGTTGCATAATGAATCCCAAAGGTGATGGTGCCCTATACATATCGAAGGATATGCTTTGTAGCCTTCTAATGTAGCTCATGCGGCTCCTGCATGAACCTGGAAACTGTGCCAACTGCATAGGAGAGGTCTGGTATGGAGTGTGTGAGGTACACAAACTCCCCACTAGCTGTCTATACAATGTGCTCTCAACCAATGGAGTGTCCCCGCCATCCTCAATTTTGACTCCTGATAGGAAAGGAGTCGGAGCAGACTTGCAGTCTATCATGTGAAATCTCTCAAGGAGATCTCATGCATACTTGGCCCGAGACAGTTTTATGCCTCATGCATCCTGACTAATATCGAGTCCAAGGAAGAAGTGTAGCAGACCCATGTCCGTCATAAAAAACCTATCATGTAGAATCCTCTTGACTACAACAATTGTTGAATTCGAGAAACCGATGATCAACAAATCATCAACATACATAACTAAGAGTAGAAGTGAATCAGTTGTCCTGAGCATGTAGACATTCGGTTTTGATTTACAACATACAAAGTTTTGTGACAACAGATAGGAGTCCATCTTCGCATACCATGCCCTCAGAGCCTACTTGAGGCCATAAAGGGACTTCTTCAGTCGACAGACCAAAGATGAGTCCTGCATAAATCCTTGGGGCTGTTGCATATAGATCTCCTTAGAGAGATGTCCGTGAAGAATTGCATTCTTCACGTCCATCTGATGGACTTCCCATCCCTTGGTCGCTGCAATGGAAAGGGCCAAACATATGGAGTCCATCTTCGCTACTAGAGTGAAGGTATCATCATAGTCAATGCCATGCACCCGTTGAAAGCCTTTGGCAACAAGCCTGGCTTTGTATCTGCTAATATGTCCATCCGCTACACTCTTGTTCCTATAGATCCATCTGCATTTGACAAGTTTCCCTCCAGAAGGAAGGGGAACCAGATCCCAAGTCTGGTTCTCGAGGAGGGAGTTGTACTCCTCCTGCATGGTAGATTCCCAAAAGGGATTTCCAACAACCTTGCCATAAGACTGTGGATATGAAGACTGAACCAAGAAAACATGCCTAGAGGGAAATGGTTAAGTGGCAGTGAGTGCAATAGGAGGCTCCTCGAAATCAGATCGAGTCCTCCTAGTATCGATTGGATCACCAACAAGATCCCCTGCATCCTGAAGAGTAGTCTGTGCCCACTTGGGCCTCTACTCTGGATCTGCATCTGCATCTGGATGCTCTGACTCTGCATCTGACTGTACTGACTCTGTATCAGGATCATCTGATTCCTCTGAATCAAAACTCTAGTTTTAATAGGAGTCGACATGTGCATGCTCATCATCTCAGACAGGTGGAAGAATGAAGGTGTATGCATGTGGCTGCTGAGGTACATGCGGGACACTTTCCTCGAATTGGACACTTCACTCAGTGATGAGCCGGTCCGAGGAAAGATCAATAAGTCTGTATCCCTTCACATCGTCGGGGTATCCAACAAAAATACACCCAGTTCTATGTGGATCAAGTGCCTTCCTCTTTTCAGAGGGAATCTGGGCCCATGCACGCGAACCGAAAATACGAAAGTGGGTCACTTCCGGTTTGAGGCTGCTCCAAGCCTCGTAGGGGGTCTTATCCTTGATATATATATGGGGAGATCTGTTTTGGATGTAGGTTTCACAATTAAGTGCTTCAACCCATAGTCTCCGTGGTAGTGATTTTTCATGTAACATGCAAGATTCCATCTCTTTTAGAGATCTGTTTTTCCGCTCAACAACTTCATTTTTCTACAGAGTATATGGAACTGTGTGCTGCAACTAAATCCCTGCCTTATGAAAAATATTCTGGATCTCATGATTGACATACTCTCCCCCGTTATCAGTTCAGAGGAATTTGATTTTCTTTCTGGACTGTGTCTCAACCAGGGATTTGAAATCTTTGAGGTGTTGAAAGACCTCAGATTTTTGCTTGAGAAATTAAATCCATGTGAAACGTAAGAAATCATCAACAAAAATGAGAACAAAACTCAGTTTGTTGATTGATGGATGCGGAGAAGGACCCATGAGGTCACTATGGATCAGATCTAAAGGAGCGGAATCTCTTTGAGTCTTTCCTTTGTCGAATTTCTCTTGTGGGTGTTTTCCAAGGACACATCCCTCACATAATCCTTTGGAGAAATGGATGTATGGTAGACCATCAACCAATATTTGCTTGCTAAGTTGTTGCATATATCTGAAATTAAAATGCCCAAACCTTTCATGCCATATCATACTACTTTCATCAGCATGGGTAAGCAACAAAGCATAATTTGGTTCAATAAATTCAGAAAATGTATATAATCTAGATTGATGATTTACCTCACTAGTAGCAACCATGAAATTGGTTTTCATGTCATAGATGTCCACTGCATTTGGTGTGAATATGACTTTATTTCTGGTGCCAGAATTCGTCATCTGATACACAAAGAGAAGGTTGACGGAAAGTTTGGGAACATGCAACACATTCTCGAAGCTTCCATTGGTGAGTTCAATCCTTACTTTGTCGGTGAATTCGACGGGAGACTTGTCCCCCATCAGAATAAGATAACCTTTTCATGCATCCAATAAATAATAGAATGTTTTTGTCACAACCATGTGATGTGATGCTCTTGAATCTACAATCCAAGCATCGGGTGAGGAGTTGATGGCAATCAAGGCATGGCTAGAATTGCCTTTCTAGGGATTCCGATCTTCTGTCTTATTCTTCTTGGCACCCTTGGGGATGCGATATCCAAGGTTGTTTTTTTGAAGTATTTAAGTCATTAGATATTTTTTTTTTTGCATGCATGCGGATTTTGGATGGAATCCTTTATGGCAGTATGTGCAGTTCTCCCATTTTCTTCCCTTTCCCCCTTTGGATCCGGAGGCATCAGTGAAGGGTTTTGTGTACCCTTCCTTCTTTGGATGTGCATGAGATTTAATTTTGTATTTATCTTTAGATTTATGATATTGATGGCTTCCATCTTTCATAGTAAGTGCATGCGCCTTTGGGCCTTTGATTTTTCACATGTTGATGACCTTGGTTTGCTCTTGTGTCAGGGATTTGACAAATTCCTCAAGAGAAGGCATCTTCCAGGTGGGTCTAGAGACAAATTTGATAGAAAAGAATGTTGATATGAACATGGAGATTTTAGGACCAAGTTTGGAGAAAATGGTGAGAACCATTTGTTTCTCCTCCTTAGATTTATCAACCCCATAAGCTTTGAGTTGCGACAGTAAATCCTTGAATTTTGTAAAGAAATCTTGGATATTATCGAAGATTTTTTGATCCAATGTGAGAAATTCCACCTCCAACATGTGTCCCCTTATCTCATCCTATTTTCCAAAGATCCCTTCCAAGGTGGTCCAGGCTTGATTGGGAGTCTTACAGGAAGATGTGTGAAAAAGGAGATCGAGAGAAATAAGACTGCAAATTGTTTCAAATGCTTCATCTATTCAATTTAGGTACTTGGATTTTTCTATGGATGATGTTGGTTTTTTGTCTGTATTCAAGGTTAACCTATACAATCCTCTAGTTCGGAGATGTATGACTATTTTCTCCTTCCATGCAAAGTAATTTTAAGGTGTACGAATGAATTCTTTTGGGAAATCCATATTTCCGCTATCTTCAATCTTTTGTACCTGCAAAACATTTTGGTGTAGCTTTTGCTTAGCAGTCTGTCGACTCTGATACCATGTAAATGTGTTTAACCTGCAAAGAATATATCTAGCTAGAAAATAATACACACATTTGTAGAGAGAAATTGAGAATGAAGAAGAAGGAGAGAAAGAATAGAAGAATTCTCATTAACCGTAATGAATAATGAATAATTTACACATGATATACTTTGTATAAATCAACCAATGCGCATTGGAGGTGAAGAGAATGCACCATAGTGGTGTTCTAGAGTCATATGGACACACACCAATAGTTACAAGAGTGAATTTCCACCTAGTATAGTCTCTTAGACAGTTACGGGATTGAATTGCCACCTAGCTGAGTTAACTAGTCAACCAGTCTTTAGTTAATTGAATGAAACAAAGTGAAGTGAGGAGGAGATTAGGGAATCAAGGGTAATGCGCCAGTATGCTGATGATACCAAGGCTAGTGACCATTATTTGGTGATGATCCAAATGTTGCAAGGTGACAAAACCAATGCAGCATCTAGACTCCACTCAACTAGTCAAACTGAAGTGAAAACTAAAGAGAATATTCTCCCTAGAGGAATATTATTCCTAAAACATAGGAGACTGGATAATGACTAATAATGACTAATAAACAAGGAAAAAAAATTCCTAGGTGTGTGTGAAGTAACTCCAACAGAAAGGGAATCCTTGGGAGCATCCCCTACTTGAGGGTTTTGGTCTACCCAATAGGACTTTTATGACACCCTTCCCATACCTAAACTTGGTCAATTGTAGAGGGTCTTTGAGAACTTCTTTAATTTGATGACGTAGTTTTGATGCACATGTTTAGGTGCCTTGTTTATTTTATGTTCTTTTCACTTGCCATGATATTTTGACTTGAGATCCTTGGAGGTCCTACCTATTTGTTTTGTAGGACCTTGATTGGTGAACAATTTTGGAGGAACAAGCCTAGCTTGGGCTTCCATGGGGCTTGAGGCCCATAGGTTGGATGCCAAGGGCCTGCATGCTAGATCATGATGATTTGCCTTTCGGGGCCTAGAAGACACCTTGGAGGACCTTTCCTATCCCTCACATTCCAAACAAATTTCCTAGGAAGGGGAAAACGACACTCTTTGGGGCTTGACATCACCTAGGGCTAGGGTTGGTGGTGATGGAGTTATTTTTCATTGACACTTGGCATCATTTGATGGAGAGAGAACGTTGACTTGTGGTAAAACGATATAACTCATGAGGAGAAGGCCTTTGGAGGCCAAACGTTCCATCCCCAACTCCAATGATTTGCTAAATATGCCAAAAAGTTGCCCTAAAGGGGAGATTTCATCTTATTTTAGGGTTTTATAATGTGCAAAAGTGAAAATTAAATATTATTATTTGGTTTAAGGGGTAAGATAAGGGTTGTTGAACCCTTATCTTATGTTTTACCCTAACTAAGTGGAGAAACTATGTTTTAGAAATTTTGTATAAAAAAAGATCACTTGAATCTCATTTCATAACATAACTCTCCCATTGTGAGAAGTACTTGGCTGAAATTTGTGCCCTCTTAGGAATTTTTGGTATCTCTCTCTTGTGCAAATGATTTTTTATATTACCTCTTTGTGAATGGATGAAGTGAAGTGATACACACCTCTTGAAGGCTTGTTCTTTTTCTCTTGGATGGTAATTTTCATGGTGAACTAGGGTTTGATATCTCTTTTCTTGGAATTGGTAAGAAAAAATATGCATATGTTAGTTCTTTCTTGCTCATTCTTGGTATGTTTTGGTCAAAACCCTAGGAGGAGTATGTTGGATACACCTTCCATTTATGCTTCATCTTATTGTTAAGGTTAAAAGTCATTCTTGAACAAGGGTTGCTAGGAGAAGTACAAGTGTGTGAACCCTCCTAGATTTACCCTACGTTGGTTGGCATACCCTAGGGAGTAAGAGGATTTACACCTCTAGGGATCTTGTTGATTCAACTAGTGTTTTAAAGACCCCATTCACCCAATTTTAAAAGGAACTAATCTGATTTTTTTCATTGGAGAAATAAATTATTTGTCTCAATAAACATGATTTGATGAGATACTTATCTTGTTTCAATTGGATAATTTTCTTCTTGCTAAGGGATTTTCAAGGCCACTAGGGTGTCTTGATTGGACTAATATTCTTAGAGTTATAGTTCATTGAAATCTAATTCCATTAGGGTTGCAACAAAATCTATCCTTACTCACTTGTAACTTGTTTTTCAATCGTCAGACTTCGCTAAACGTTTGTCAAGATAATCTACTAAGCCTAATGCATCTTTGGGTGGAATCTTTGTAAGTTTTGGTGGTTGTATTTACTACTGTAACAACTTGTTTTCTACATCCATGAGGTTGCAAAATATCTCTACAAACACTCTTTATTACAACCTTGTTTTATTGCTAAAGTCTTTTGCTTTCATTCTTGAGTATCACTAGTGTTTATCTAACTTATATCTTGCATCATTTGTTGTAATTTTAGCAATTGTTTAACATCTTTAACACTTATTTTCTTGTTGGTATATATTGTTGTTTACTACTTCAATTAGGGACAACAATATTAACTTGCTTGTCCACCTAACATTGTATATGTACATTATCTTGTTCTTGTGTCTCAGGTAGGTACACCACTCTTCACAGGGACTCTAACCTCTTGGAAACCTTTGGCTACCACCAAGAACTCATTCAATACCTTTTCCCCAATTAGTAAGTTGAGCTATAGGGGAATACATTCCTACATTAAACTTTCCATTTCATTTTCCCCTAGGGTCACCGAGATTCCCCCCTTGAGGTGATTCTATCATCTCTAAAGTGAAGGGAATACATGCCTAAGGTGACAGTGGGTAGGTGTTCTCAAAGTTTTCTCCATTTGATGGTTGGGTCTGTATTTTCCCAACCTACAACTTGTGCGATAACATTTTGGGGTCGTTGTCGGGGAGGATTTTGAATCCTCTTCCAAACCCTAATGACACTTTGGAAATCTATCCCAAAGCCTCTTCCCTAGCTTGCCTGGTGAATCTACCTAAAGGATGTTCCCTTTCCACTTTTGATGAGATCTTCTTGAAGCTCATATGGAGACTCCACCTTTCCATAACCCTTCTTCCCTTAATTCTTTTCCCAGGGGGAGGTTCAAACCTTCTAATATTTACCGAAGAAGGCCTCCCCTCAAGTCTCCCATTGTAAACAAAAATTTCCACGGTACCCTTCCCCTTGTCCCAATGGCTCACCCTTGGGAAAAATACCTTTAAAAACCCATTAACATGGCCACCATCCATGGATACCCCAACACAATGCCAAAAGAGTCTAATAAATGGTTTCCAAACTTTTCAGGAAATAATGTGGTCACTGTTGATGATAATGTTTATGCCATGAGCCAAGACATAGAAAATGAAGAAGTGGAGAATGAGGATGTGGAAATGAAGCTACTAGCCTCTTCATTAACCGAATATTCTTATAGGTGGTTCAAATATTTACTTGATAATCACATCGCATGTTATGAAGACTTCACTAAATTGTTCAAGAAAATATGGACAATGAAGAAATACAACACAATGCTTCTATCTCAGTTCAATCAGATTAAGAATAAGGAGAATGAGAAGTAAGTAAATTTGACAACAGGTTTAACAAGTTGTACAGTCAAATATCGACATATATACACCCTATAGATGCATCTGTTCGTCTCCTTTACATAAATGCATTCTACGAGAGTTTTCATTTCATTCTGAAGGACAAGAAGCCCACCACCTTGGCACGAGACAAAGAGTATAGTGAATATATTGAAGAGAACCTTCTTGACTCAAAATCTGATCCTTTTCAGTATCCTCTTGTCAAGGCAAATACAAAGACTAAGGATTCCAGTAACAGTGCTCTTGATCCAATTTCCCTCCTGACTCAGAAGATAGATCAGATGAGTACTCAGTTTGTCCAAGAAAAAAATTAAATCATGGGTCGATTAATCACTGTTGAGAGGAATCAATCTTCCCCCAGACCTTAGTTTACTAGGCAACAGAGAGATTCCAAAGGTTGGAAACCAAGGCATCGACAAGAAGCAAAGGTCCCTGATACTTTGAAACCAGTTGGAATGGTTGACATAGAGCAAACACCCTGACATTCTATGTGCCAAGAACCTCACTGAGATAATGAGTGTCCCAAAAGAGATGAAGATTCTCCCGACAAAATGAATTTCATGGATATAATTTGTAACTTCCAAGAGGAAGAGGTCACACATGAACATATTGATGAGGCCAAAAGACAGGGGGAAAGAGAGGGGAGACTCTGGGCTTTAAGTCAGTTAAAATATGATCAGAGGAAGGAAATGAGGAAGAGGGAAACTTTGGCATACACTAGAAGAAATAAGGCTTTAATCCCTTCGTCACAACCCTCCACTTTACCTCAACCAAAGGAAATCACTAATATTCCATCTATAAAGAAGGTGGTCCCACCACTTCCACATCTAGTACATGATTCGTTTCCAAATCCAACTCCTACAGAATATGAGATTCAATTGAACATAGATGTTGCACCCATGTTTGGGAAGTTAAATATGATGGTCTTTATAACAGAGATGTGAAAAATCCCTTTGGTGAGGAGGGAAATTTTGAAACTATTACAGGTAGAAACCGAGACGCAAGATCCTCCAATCATTTTGAACACCATGTATATTAATCAACAAAGGGACAATAACCCCCCTTTTTATCTTTCCTTGGGCATGAATGGCCTCCGCCTAAACAACTGTATGTTTGATTCTAGGGCATCAACAAATATCATGTCTTTTAAGGTGATGGAACAACTTGTCTTGAAGATGACCCGACCATACATAAATGTGTGTGGAATTTATTGTAAAAGGGTCAAGGTTCATGGAATATGTGAGAACATTGAAGTCTTCCTAATTTATTTTCTTCATATCAACCTCCTTATGAACATAGTAGTGATTGATGTCCTAGATTCTTGAGGGATACTCTTGTCAAGGAGTTGGTTTGCTGCTCTTCGAGGTTTTCTTAGCATGAATCTTACCCGTGCACACATCCCCATGGGGGATGGCACATTTGAGATACTATATAGTCGAGAATGTGTCAAAAAAAATGTGATGGACCCCAATGGTAATGATTATACAAGTGATTGTGAGTTCGATGAGGTTCCAGAGACCATTGAGTATGATCCACACAATTTACCTTTCATGCAAGAGGACTACATAGACATGCTACTCCCAAGAATATATGAATAGAAAGAAAAAATTCCAAGGTTCCAAGGGAAAGAGCCAGGGTCTGTCCAAATATTGAAGAGAGAAGATAATAAGGACAAAGAACGTGAAGAATTCATAACAAATGCAGTCAACACAAGACCTCCTTCCTATCCTTACATTGAGAATATACCTTACATCAACTACAGTGAAGGAAGTCTTGGGTTCATGTGGGACAAGAAGAAGGGAAACCCTAAATATGACCAGGAGGATGACAACTCTTGGCTTGGCCCTTACATCATCGAAAGAGAAGAAAGAGAAGAAAGATTCCCTTGGACAAGAGAAAGATGACATTGCTAGTGGATGGGTCTCTTCTTTGGCCCTATGTTCAGATCACTTGAATTCTTCAGGGCCTAGGCCCTAGGTAAGTAGGTAGGTCATCTTCCTTTCCTTGCATTTTCATATTGATTTCTCATGTTAGTTTATATGCATTTCATATTTCATTTTTCTCTACTTGCATATTGATTTCATGCTTACTTTATAGATTTTTGAAAAAATGCTAAAATTTTCTTTTCTAAATTAGTTTTCATTTTTTATTTTGATATATATGGACGAAGGGTGATAGAACCACCCTATATTTTACAATCTTTTGTTTCAGTGTATGCAAAATTCTACCAGGATATGTTGTGGTTCTCATGCACTCTACGACGAGCACATGTCCCCAAGTAGGAGCCAGATTTTATCCCCATTTTGTGGGATAACTAAGGAGATGATGTCTCGAGGCCCTCAGGTTGCATATATGGAGTGTCGAGAGACCAAATGACTAGCAGTGTCCACTTGCACATATGGAAGCCCGCTCTATCACCACAATTTAGATCCATCGACAACGCATCTATCACACCAACTGGCTTCTGGAAGGCACATGGGTCTTGCTCCATGCGGTACATATCACGTATTGTGGCAGGTAACACCCTAATATTTGATTCATTTAATAATTTTGTATTTAAGTTTCTTTTGATTATAGAACGCCTGCTTGAACATTATGATTTTGACCTTATTTCACCTTGGTGAGTTTCATCAATTTCCTTGTAAGTGGCTAACTTTTGGGGAAGGGATGCAACCGGGAGTCCCTAGAGAAGTCATCGTACCATTCCCAACCATATTTATCTCTTTCCTCTCATTCCTTTCCCATCACATTGCCCTCTTCTAGGCCCTTTGAATTTAGTGACCCAAGAAGGGCATGTACCTCATTTCATGGTAAGAAGAGGTTGAAGGCCCAGGGGACGGTGGCTGGAAAAAGATAAAATCCTAAAATATAAACCTTCTAGATTCTCTCCTAGACAGGTCTTGAGAATTATGAATTTCTTCTCTTAAAAGAATTGAAGGCCTGCAAAATATCAAACACATAATAAATATCTCACTTGAATGAAAGACTAACACTAGTGAGTTACAATGCTTTGATGGTTACCCCTATGGCACTTTGTGGACCTCTTATTTAAAGTGACATTGTGTTACTTCCCCCCAAGCTAATAGATTCACTATTGGGAGTGCACACATGTTTTGATCATTAATTAATAAATGGAAATAAATGGACTTGGAAAAAGGTTGCATCGAAGACGAAAGTGCAACACACACCCTACAAAGGGAACCATAAGTGAGATAATACGAGCCATTAATGTCATGAAACTCATTGACCTATGAAATCTAACCCCCTATCCACCTCATCATCCACTACGTGACCTTGAAGGGGCATCCTTGGGATCATCCCCTATTTGACGGTTTTTGTCTACCCAATAGGACTTTTATGACACTCCTCCCATACCTAAACTTGGTCAATTATATAGGGTCTTTGAGCACCAGTTTAATTTGATGAGGTAGTTTTGATGCACATGTTTAGGTGCCTTGTTTATTAGATGTGGTTTTCACTTTCCATGATATTTTGACTTGAGATCCTTGGAGGGCATACATATTTGTTTTGCAGGACCTTGATTGGTGGACAATTTTGGAGGAACAAGCCTAGCTTGGGCTTCCATGGGGCTTGAGGCCCACATGTTGGATTCCAAGGGCTCGCATATGTATCATGATGAATTTCCTTTGGGGGTCTAGAAGACACCTTGGATGACCTTTCCTATCCCTCACATGCCAAACGAATTTCCTAGGAGGGGCAAAACATCACTCTTTGGGGCTTGACGTCACCTAGGGCTAGGGTTGGTGATGATGGAGTAATTTTTCATTGACACTTGGAATCATTTGATGGATAGAGCACATCGACTTGTGGGAAAAGGCTATAGCGCATGAGGAGAAGGCCTTTGGAGGCCAAACATTCCATCTCCAACTCCAACGATTTTCTACATATGCCAAAACATTTCCCTAAAGGGGTGATGTCATCTTATTTTAGGGTTTCTAATGTGCGAAAGTGTAAATTAAATATTATTATTTGATTTAAGGGGTAAGATAAGGGGTTTTGACCCCTTATCTTATGTTTTACCCTAAATAAGTGGAGAAACTATGTTTTTAAACATTTTGTATAAATAGAGATCACTTGAATCTCATTTCATAACATAACTCTCCCATTGTGAGAAGTACTTGGCTGAAATTTGCGCCCTCTTGGGAATTTTTGGTATCTCTCTCTTGTGCAAATGCTTTTTGGTATTATCTCTTGGTGAATAAATGAAGTGAAGTGATGTGCACCTCTTGAAGGCTTGTTCTTTTGTTCTTGGATGGTAATTTGCATGGTGCAATAGGGTTTGATATCTATTTTCTTGGAATTGGTAAGGGAAAATCTGCATATGTTTTAAAGACCCCATTAACCCAATTTTAAAATGCACTAATCTGATTTTTTGCATTGGAGAAATAAATTTGTTGCCTCGGTAAATGTGATTTTATGAGATACTAATGTTCCTTCAATTGGATAATTTTCTTCTTGCTATTTTCAAGGCCACTAGGGCTAAAGGCTAATTTTCTTCTTGCTAAGGGATTTTCAAGGCCAAGGGTTATAGTTCATTGAAATATACAACCATTAGGGCTACAACAAAATCTCTCTTTACTCACTTGTAACTTGTTTTTCAACTGTCAGAGTTTTCTAAAAGTTTCCCAAGATAATCTACTAAGCCTAACACATATTTTGGGTGGACTCTTTGTAAGTTTTGGTGGTTGGTTTTACTATTGTAACAACTTGTTTTTTACAACCATAAGGCTGCAAAATATCTCTGCAAACACTCTTTATTGCAACCTTGTTTCATTTCTAAAGTCTTGTGCTTTCATTCTTGAGTATCACTAGTGTTTATCTAACTTATCTCTTGGATCATTTGTTGGAATTTTAGCAATTGTTTAGCATCTTTAACACTTATTTTATTGCTGATATATATTGTTTTTTACTACTGTAATTAGGCACAACAAGAATCACTTTCTTTTCCACCTAACATTGTATGTGTATATTGGGTTGTTCTTGTGTCTCAGGAAGGTACACCACTCTTCATAGGGACTCTTCCTTCTTGGAAACCTTTGCCTACCACCAAGACCTAATTCAATCCATTTTCCGAACTTATTAACTTGACCTATAGGGGCATCCATTCATATATCCCACTTTCCATCTCATTTTCCCCGAGGGTCACCTGGATTCCCCCCTTGAGGTGAGTCTATCATCTCTAAAGTGACGAGAATACCTGCCTAAGGTGACATTGGGTAGGTGTTCTCAAAGATGTCTCCATTTGGTGGTTGGGTCTGGATTTTCCCAACCTGAAACTTGTGCAATAACAAACCACATACCAATTTTTCAAAACATGATTCATTGTAGTACCATGGTTGTGAAACTTGGCAGACCAAAAATGCATCAAATCACTACCATTGCAAGTTTTTTTTTGTTGTGATTAGAAAAACTTTAAAGAATCACATACAACATTACGATAATCCCCAACATATAAATAATCTCAATCCATGCTTTCTTACAACATATCTCCACCCATTGTAATGATGATTTGATTTTTCCTTGCAATCATTAATAATGATGTCGATTTTTTGTTGCCTCCCATTTCACCCAAGAAGCCTAAACTCACTATACATAGTTACCCAATTTGAATTCATGTATATGCTTCTATATAATTCCCAAGAAAACTCACTAGGTGAAATCAGGGCTGGAATTTCAAATTCACCCTACCTATCAAATGAAAAATTGATAATACTTAATTTTGTTAAGTACATTCAATAAATTTCTTATACAAATTTATATAATGTCATTTTTATATATATACATTTCTACTAAAATGTAAATGCAATCATTGTGTCTATCAAATTCTTGATCACTAGTTTGATTTTCACTTATAAGTTTGAATTTGCACGGATGCCTAGATGAAAATCATGTGCCTATCATGTCAAACAAAAATACATGGAGAATTGCCTACACAATATCTTCTTAAAATTTTCATGAGTTATAACCTTTGATAACAAAAGCTATAACAATACATGTTGATGCGAGAGGAGCTTTGATGCTTCTCACAACATCTTCAAATTTCTCTAGGCTAAAACGAGATAGGAAAGAATGTTACCCTAGGTTTATAACACTTTACTCTTACAACCAAATCTCTAAAATTTGAATCTTTGAGATTTGGAAATCTCTTTTTTTTTTTTTTATGTTGCTTATATCAACCAAATATTAAAGAATGAAATAATATAACATTAACTCAATAAAGAAACTTCAAAATATGCTTAAATAATGTAAACTAAACAACATAATAAATCTGAAATCAAAGCATTCCAGCGAGCCAAAACTCATGCACACTCATCATAAACAATCTCTTATTTATTTCAACCATTAATTTCCATTTAAACTCTTTCCAAGACTTTATCATGAGAGTCATGTTGTATTCAATTTCATTCCATAATACTTCAATAAAAATATCAACAGGGACAATATGATTAAAGAATGTGAATTGGTAAGTATGAATGATTGAAATGAATTTTTGTTGTATTATATAACAATTCTATGCATAAAAATTATTATGATAAATTCGAACATGAGAAATGGAACTTGAAAAAAGGCTCTGTTATGGTTTTATGCACATAACAATCTAGGGTTCTTGCATACTTTGAACCATCTCGCAACAAGAATCAACTTCTATATCATTGGACAACACTGGTTCCCGCTATGTCACAAGAGAGTGAGGGGGTGTGAGCCCCCTCCTACATAAATGTGGTTGCTAATGAGTCGGGTGGAGCCAAGGAATCATGGCCCCCCTTTGATCCGTCATCACAATTTAAAAACCTCGACCACCTAGTGGATCCGAACAAAGGAAAATCTATGGATATTGAAGTTGAATCTTCCCATCCAAAGGTGGCTCATGCATGGGAACTAGGAAAATGCATTCCTCAAGCTTTTGTCTCACCAAGGTATGTTGTTAGTGGGAGAACATACCCAATATATGTGTGATCATGCACTAATTGGAAATTTTTTAGGGCCATGGAAATCAGAACAAGATCTAATCAAATTGGATCAATACCTGGTGGAAATCCAAGGGCCACTTCGATCTCCAATTGGGGTCAAAAGGATTTTTCACAACAATCTTTCAAAACTTGGAAGATAAAGATCGTATTTTTGAAAATGACCCTTATTTTTATAACTCAATTGGGATCTTTTTGAGGTTCTGGTCATAACGCTTCAGTTTGGAAAAGGAGGACTTTACCCATGCCCATGTCTGGATAAGACTTTATTCTCTCTCTTGGGAATTCTTGATAGGATAAATCTTAACCAACATTGGAAATACTCTCAAGATCTATGTCAAATCCTCTGAAGAAAATCGGCAGCACCGCTACACCTCTTATGCTCAGATATGTGTTTACATGAACATATCCAAGCCCCTCCCAGGATCCATGTTCTTCGAACACCAGGATGAATAATGGATCCAAACCATTGACTATGAGCACATCCCATTCAAATGTAGGAAACATCACGAGCATGGAAAATTATTAAAGGATTTTCCACTCAATGTCCCCCCGAAATATGAAGTTTCTCCTTCTGAAAGGGTTAAAGAGGATTTAACCCAGGTTTAGGGAAAACGACAAAAAAATTAGAATAAAACGACCACTATATCCTTCAATGATCTGTCCACCAAAAATTCCTTTGAGATGTTAAATCAGATCCTGGAAGCACAAGACAGAGAAGGAATCAATGCCCCTGCTTCTATTGGATCTATGAAAGGAAAATCCAAAGTCATCACCAAACCAATCATATAAAAAATCATACTCGACCCCGGATCAAACCCTTTGGGGGAGGATCAAGTCACGGTAGAGGGAGGAGATGTGGAGATCGAATTGGATGAGAAGGAACTGACTGAGATTGATCTGATTAGTCTAGAGGAAGCTTATCACAAGCAAGAATTGTCATCCATCCCTCCAGATCAACTAAGGAAAGTTCACAAAGTCTGTTTGAACTCAATGGCTAGGGATACCTCTAGATATGGTATGGGGTTGGGAATTCATCAGGATCCTATCAAATATCCCCACAATATATTGAAGGAAGAGAAACGGTGAGGCAAAAAATCAACTCAATAGTTAATCTAGAAAGTAGGAAATTACATGGTGAATTCTGGGTAGATCCGACTGCTTATAAATAGTTTCTTTCCCATCCGCCCTCCATATTCCTCATGAATATAGTCTCCTGGAATATATGAGGCCTTAATGGAAGGAGAAAAAAAAGACCCCTTCAAAATTGTATAATGGAGGAGAATCTGGAAATGTTATTCTTGCAGGAAACCAAATGTGTTGGCTTGAAATATGATTCCATATTTTCCAAGCGCTGGAAGCAAAGTAATTTTTTAGATATTGATTCTCGAGGTACAACTGGTGGTCTGGATATACTTTATAACCAAACATCAATCATTCTTGAGAATTTCTTCACTACAAAATGGACCATCTCAACCTGATATAGAGTTATAGGTTCAGAAAAGGAAGGTTATATTACAAATGTTTATGGTCCTCCCACCTCAACAAAGAAGCCCGTTTTTTTGCAGAATTTGGAGGGATTAAAGGAAATCATCCAAAACCATAGATGGATACTAGGCAGGGATTTCAAAATTATTCTCTCCTTAGCTGAGAAAAGAGGAGGCAACCACAAACTAGAAAATAATAATGAAGGATTCAAGAATTGCATAGAGGCCCTTTTCCTAGTAGATATAGAAAATATCAATGGGGACTTCACATGGTCCAACAAATGCTCTAGATCCCAACATATTACCTATCGTTTAGATAGATTTTTAATATCAGAAAAACAAATGATGGAAGGATATTTCATGGAATACAATATCCTCAATGTGGTTGGCTCAGATCACTAGTCGATTCAGCTTTGGATGGACATTGTAAGAATTCTCAAATGAAGTCCATTTGGATTCAACAAATGTTCGTTGTCCCATCTATATTTTCAACATAATTTGTAGAAGTGGTGGGCACAAACAACAATTCCCTATGGAACTTTGATGTACAAATTCCAAAAGAAGTTGAAAAACTTCAAACTAAAGCTCAAGAAATGGAATAAGAACATCTTTGGTAATACATTTCAAGAACAAAGAGACCTAGAATAGGAAATGAAAAACATCCAGCAGATTCTCTTAACACAAGGATCCATGACGCATCTCCAAGCAGAACAGGCGCAGGTCAAACAACAATTGGAGGAAAGGTATGACTAAGAGGAAATTATTTGGTGACATAAATCAAGAATATGATGGGTAAAATAAGGGTTAAAAACTCTAAATTTTTTCACTACTCTATGATCCAAATAACGCACATCAACTGTAGTACCAAACCGGAAAACGCTTAGGGTCAAACCCTCCCGGCACACACATACATAGAGAAGGAACGAACTAATTACTATGAGGATCTTCTTTTTGAACCATGTCTGGATCGATCTGAGGCCATAAAAAAAATCATTAGACATATCCCTTCCTTAGTTTTAGAAGATCAAAATGTTGCGCTCCTTTGATCTGTGTCTTTGGAGGAAGTAGATATAGATATAAAGGAGATTCTTATTGGAAAATCCCCGGGTCTAGATGGGTTTACTACATACTTTTTTCATATTTGTTAGAAATTAGAGAGGAGGTAATATGGGGATACCAAGTTCAACGACATTAATGCCCCACTCAAATCATAATTCAATGCATGATGTTACCCACTCAAATCATAATTCAATGCATGATGTTACGTAATGACCAACTCACCATCCACATGCCGCCAACCTCAACGTTTACAAAAGCCAAATTATAACAATAACTATTGGTATATTAT
The DNA here is from genome assembly GCA_010110895.2 of Picea sitchensis. Classification (NCBI taxonomy): domain Eukaryota; kingdom Viridiplantae; phylum Streptophyta; class Pinopsida; order Pinales; family Pinaceae; genus Picea; species Picea sitchensis. The sequence continues at coordinate 41,657 of SNQJ01S0075339.1, read as the reverse complement.
GTCATGTTAAATTTATTAAAGTCGAATGTCATCATGAGATATGGCATATATAAACGCCAAACTTTATACCATAAAATATCGATCAAGTGTGTCATATATAACACTCATACATTACCTTGCATATCACAACTAATAATATCACCCTTGTATATTAACATGTGCCATAGTATTTCTTTAATGAATCTCAATACAAGCCTGTATTGCCATTAAGCTATTTGAGCCATATAACCAAGATTCAATCATATAAGAAAATCATAACATATCACCATATATGTCATGTCAATTATTATCCTTTTGTGCCACAAAAAATATCATTTCCCTAATATAATGATATTATGCTTCTAATAATGCAATTGCAATAGTATTTTAATGAACCTTTAAATTGGACCTCTTTGGTACCATGCACAAGTGAGCATCTCACACTAAAACCATGTCCATGGTAGAAGAATAACCCATCAAAAACACTAATAAAACTATATGCCATGCAAAAGTGCAATAAAATCAATCAACTTCGATGTTTTTCCTAGGGTACCCTACCTACTTTTAGTTTTTTTTTTTTTCACATCGGGATATAAGTTTGCAAAACTTTGCGAGCTCTATAAATAGGTGGATGAAATATGAGTTAACACATCGAAACTCCATAGGGTAGTCTACTTTTAGTAGATTAGAAATCATGATCTTTGGTCTCTTAGTTATGGATATGTGGTCTTTTCAAACTGCTAATTACGCATTTATTTCAAACAAAATGTTTTAGAAGCAAAACTTTTTCATATCATGATTAAATGTATGCCAATAGAACACTCATGAAATGAATCAAGGGAAAGAAGAGGGTTGGGAAGAACTTTGACAATCAAGTTTTAGCAAGACATTACTTTAGTCAGTTAACAATTACTCAATAAAATAGCAATGCAAACACAAAAGGCTAATTTACTTGGCTTTGTTGTTTGCGTTCTTCAACACTTAGATCAAATCAGTAATAGTTTTGCAGGATAAATGTAAAATGATGAAACTTGACTGATCCAGATACTTAAAACTTCTTCAAAATTAATAAAAAATAAACCAAAAATGGAATAAAAACTAAAAATAAATCCAAATAACAAGAATAACGCAAAATCAAAATGAAATAAATATGTATAGAAACACTAAATTTTTTTTTTTAGCTCATGTGTGATTCAACATAGTGTTTTAGATGTGAACCATTTGTAGTGTATGAAATAATCTGCCACCTTCACCCGTAAGAAGATAAGAGTTGTTTATGACAACATACGCAATAGTGTAAGGCTCTAACCACAACTTTTGAAATTTGGAATGCTTACTATTATCTGCACTAGCATAATCTCATAGAAAGACCTTTTAACCACCTTTGAAAATGGTTGTCTTTTCCCTTTTATCAAAGTACCTTTTTATAGTTTTTTGCCCGTGTTTTAGATTATTCAAAGTCATTTATTTTCTCTTCTAGAGCCAAGAGGGCATGAACTCTTTGAGAAATGTTAGTAGAATTTAACTCTTTCGTTTGGAAGGCCAATATCAAGGAAGTAAGTTCAAGCTCAATTGGCATAACAACCTTTTGTCCATAGACTAACTGAAAAAAGGTTAAAATTGTGTTGGTCTTTATGGTGGTATGATCTTCCCATAGGGAAAATGTGAACAAATTATGCCACTGTCGAGGCTTATCATTAATGATTTTCTTTAGAATTTTGATCAGATTCACATTAGTGGACTTATCCTGTCCATTCCCCTGAGGGTGGTAAGTTGAGGAAGTGAAGTGTTTCACTCTGTATTTATTAAAAAATTGGGTTAAATTACCCGACATAAAGGTTGGTCCATTATTAGGAATTAATTAGACAGACAAACCAAATATTGAAAAGATGTTAGATTCCAAGAAAGAAATGACATGTTCATCCTTAGTGTGCTTGAGAGGAACTGCTTCTTCCCACTTAGTAAAGTAGTCAGTAGAGATTAAGAGAAATATGTGATCCACAAATGAAGGTGGATTAATAGGTCTAATCAAATATAATCCCCACTTTGCAAAAGGAAAGTCTGGTATTACTGGTTGCAAAGGCATGGAAGAAAATTTCTCTTTGCTAGTGGATCTTTTGCATTCATCAAAATATTGTACATATTTGTACGAATGCATGAAAATTGATGGCCAATAGTAATCGGTTCTTAAAATTTTATGAGCAATAACTTTTTTTGTGAAATTCCCACCAATATGTATATTAGAGTTTGTTTCTCCATGAATATTTTTCAAGATCATTTGGGATTCTATATCATCAACAAATCGTAATAACAATCCATCAACATTTCTATGGAAGAGTGAAGTGTTCAAAATTAAATATTTGGAAGCTTTGAGACAAAGAATCCTCCGCTCATGATGTTCAAGATTATCAGGACATCATTCATGTTGAAAATAGTATATTATGCTCTAATACCAAGGATGTCTTGCGAGATCAATATTTTCATATTCAATTTAGAATTGTCCAGATAAAGCAACATCAATATTTTCAAAAGTAGACCATGGTTCATGATTTTGAGTCAGGTGTAGAGCTAAGTCACATCCCTTGATTTTATTTGAAGCAGTAATCGTGAAATCATGTTCTTTTATTTTGGCAAGCCAATGTGCATATTTTTAAGATAAATGTATTTGTAATAATAAAAACTTGAATGTAGGTAAAGGGACTTTTACCTTAGTGTACTTACCAAGAATGAAATGAAAAAATTATTCAATAGCTTTGAAAAGAGAAAATGTATGTTTTAAAATCAAAGAATATTTTAATTCATCATCAAATAAACTTTAGCTCATGTAAGTTATTGGATGTCCACTGTTAAGATCATATTTTTGAAGAAGAATTATGGAAATAACTTATTTAGTGGCATTAATGTATATGATAAAATCTTTTGAAAAATAGGGCTTTGCCAAGATAGGTGTAGAAATAATTTCATTATTGATATCTACAAAATCCTTTTTGGTAACGTCATTTCAAGAAAATTATTTATCTTGTCTCAACAAATTATGAATGGGTTTAACTATTCTAGCAAAATCTGATATAAATCTCCTCACAAAATTAATCTTACCCATGAACGATTGAATTTATTTCTATGAAGTTAGAGTTGGGATATTTTGAATAGAAACAACTCTTTCTCGATCAATATTGATGCTAGAGTCTGATACAATATGTCTAGTTGGTTTTCTTTCAATTACATCAAAAATGGATTTTGTAGGATTTAATCACATACCGAATTTTCTGCAGAAAAGAAAAACTTGTCTAAGATGATCAAAATGATCTTCTCGAATTCTATAATATATATTTAGATCATCAAGATAAATTTGAATGATTTTACCGATAAGATCATTGAAATATATCTGCAAAGCTCACTAAAAGGTGGCACCTCAATTGATTAGGCCAATTGGCACACGTTCATAAGCAAAGGTGCCCCAACAAGTGGTGAAAATAGTTTTTTATTTGTCAACTATCTTGATGTGTATTTGGTTTTACCCTGAGAAACCATCAAGGAGTGTCATCATATGTGATCTTGCCACTTGTTGTAAAATTAGTTCCATATGAGGAAGTGGAAAATTTTCCTTGACACTTTCCTGATTGAGAGCATGGAAATAATCACATACTCTGATATATCCATTCTTCTTCCGTAACAGAACAATATTTGCTACCCACTCTTAATATTTAACAAGAAATATTGTATGAGCAACGATCAACTTATCAACCTCCTTCTGAATGGTTGCTTCAAGTGCGAGATTAATTGGTCTATGTATTTTTCTTACTGGCCTTGCATCTTCTTTAATATGTATTGGATGTTGAATAAAACTTGGGTCAAAAACATGCGAATAATTGTAGGACCGTGCTAAGACATCATGAACTTGATGGAACAAGTCCATGAACTTCTCTTTCTCTTGTTTTGAACACTGGGCTCCAATTTTTAAAATCTTTGAACCCTTTTGAGTCCCAATGTTTATAGGAATAGTTTCTCCTATTTTTCTTTTATATTCCTCCTCTGACCTTTTCTTCTGATTACTTACGTCACTTGATGAAAATGATCTTTCTAAAGGGGTTAATCGCTCGATGTATTTATTGTCTTCCAAATAAATAATTTCTTCCATTTTAAGGGGATCATTCTACAAGAAGGAACATATGCTTTCATCGTCAGAAAATACTTGCCAAGATTCAATGTTTTCAGGAAAATGAGGACGATATAAATACATGAAAGTAAAATATGGTCTTTTATGGAGTAGTTGTGTTGTAGGATTAGTTGTGAAAACAACAAACCTATCTTACATTGAATTTAAATCGGCCCTATTTATATGAGTAATATTGAAAGACAATATATTTGAGATTAAATACCATAACACTTGTGTATATATTTTTAAAGGATTGTTTGACGGGGTATAGATTGTCTTAACCACATTAATGATGAGTTCCAAATCCCCAAAAACATAAATATGACCACACCCTAAATTAAATGCATTTTTTATTCCAAGCATCAATGCTTCAAACTCTGTCACATTATTTATACATGCAAACTCAAGTCTATAAGAAAAATTATGAATTTTACCCAGAGGAGAGTAAAGTAAAATACCGATTCCATTTCCTTCATTTGAACTTGTACCATCAAAATGAATATGCCAAATACAATCTTCGGGATCAGGATTCTTCATGACAGGATTATCATCTTCTTCTAAAAATATAGAATACACACCAATATATTCTTCAACGAAATTTACATGCGATGGAGACACACTTTCAATATATGGTGAAATGTTCCCTTCACGAAGTACAATACTGTTTTTTCAATCCTTGGGAAGTGACATGTGTGTTTCGTCCAATGACATATATCCACCAGTTAAAGCTTTCTAATCTCTTCCTAGAATAATATAATAATTACTCACCAACATATCTATGACTTCTATGTTACACGTGGTCCTAATCTAGAGATTTCCGCATAGCACCAAAGTTACATATTTAATTTCACCAATGGTAGCCTGTTGTTGATTATTATAGGATAACATTCTTTTATAATTTTCATTGATGCATGAAATACCTAATTCTTCCATAATGATTATTGGCATTACATGGGGACTAGATCTACCATCAATTAGACAACAATGTGCAATTTTATCCATGATCTTCATAGAAACATAAAAAGGAGGATTTTTTACTAGATTCCTAGGATTATATACACCTAACTTATTTACATACAATTCTTCTTCATCTTGCTCTTCAGTTAAATTGGAAATAGTGGAAGTCTTGCCTTACATAAAATTCTTAAGATGCTTTTGTTGCTCAGGACTAGTTACCATATCTAATAAAAAAGAATACACTTCAATATTATCCATTTGTTTCAAGATATTATACTTTGATGAAGAAGAGTAAGTTGGATTTACCTAAGGTTTTGTATCTCTTGTAGATTGACTGCTTGGATTCGAATAATTTTGAGGATCAGTTTGGCAAGAAGACAAACTTGGGGAAAAATGGTTTTTTGAGGACCACTCGTGTTATTGATTTGATAGGACTTATTTATTGTGTCAACCATCATTACATCCTCTTCAGGTGCCCAATATAAAGTAGTAATTGTAGAATCAATTATTTTCCCAAAAATCCATTCTTTGACATTCCTTCTCACTTCACAAGTATTTTCATCATGGTTTTCTTCACTGAAATTACACCATGCCATCAAAAGTATTGTCTTGGGCTGAAAATTTTAAGGTTGATTTATCAAAGCAACTTGTGTGGAAGTTTATGCAAAGGTTGAAGCAACACCCTTTCTCTCAAATTCTATCATATTGTCACTTGTATCCTATATAATATGCAAAAAAATGGACATATCATTATGCTTGATTTGATATTCAACAGAGAGACTTGTTCTTTTCAATTGTTCTTCATATTCAAAATAGGTTGGCAGAGATGATCCTAAATTGTCAGAATTTTTCTCTTCTAATATATGATGATGAGAAGAAGGTAATGCATTGTAATAGTTCATCGAAGCAGCTTGGTTATGAGGTTTGATAATCTCAGGGATCTAATTAATTTAGTGAAACATAAATTAAAATAATTGATTGTTTCACCTTTTTTTATAAACAATATTATTATAGTCTCTCAAGAGATATGCTGGAATTTGGGGCTGTCTGTAAGTAGATTTAAACCAATAACATAATTCATCCCAAGTTGAGGAAACTTTAGGTGGTAATTCAAAAAAATCAGAAACAACTTTCCCTTCCAAAGAATTAACAAATAATATCATGCATGTATCATTATCATTTTCCCCTATATCATGACATGTGTTTGAGAATGCAACTAAATGTTCAATCATAGAAATAGTTCCATTGCCTAAGAATTTTGAAAAATGATCCTTAGATTTTGGAAGAGGGTTAATTACTAGATTTAAATTCAAAGGAGAAGATATGTGCCAAGGGGTTGCATTAGCATCTTCTTCAAATTGGAATAAACCATATTCCTTGATTACCTTTGCAGGATTTGTTGTGGATTGAACATGATTGAAATGGTTGTACATGCTCCCAATTAGAGATGAGGTAGAATCCTATGATGAAGAAGTTATGCTTGAATTATTGGAACCACCAAAAGAATTCATTGTAATATTCTTAGGAGAGAAAGTCTTAGACAAACTTGTAACTTCAGTTTCATAATCAGAGTGAGATTGTTGAAGTTTTCTATGCAAACTTTTTAAGATTTTATTTTTCCTTCCAATTTCAAGCAAATGATCATTTTCATTCTTCATGAGACACATTATTGAGTGGTCCTAAGACAACTTATTGATCAGTAGGATGATTCTGACCTTGCCTTCCAAGGGCTTCTCTTTTTTCTTGGATTTCTATGTCATAGGAAATTACTTCCCAACAACATTCAAGTTTCTCACGAGACATGACAGTCTCTAGAAATCCAGAGACTATGTTCAAAGAGGAGTTGTGGAGCTATAGTACATATCTACAGAGGAGCAGGTTGCAGACATACTCACCAAGGCAATGGGTAGAGGCAAGTTTGTATTTTTTAGGGACAAGCTTGGGGTGGTGAGTAACACTTTCCTCGGTAAGAGGGAGTGTTAAAATTGTAATTAAAAAGTACCTAGGAAAGTGTTTCTCATCCCTAGGCACCTAAGGGGTGAGAAAGTGCCTAATGTGGACCCTAGTCATTTAATTTGTGAGATGCAAATTAAAAGGTGACTTTATGACTTTAGTGAGGGGGTGAGTGAAGAGACACTCAATCTCATCCACTCATCTAATCTAATCTCAACCATTGGATTAAGAAACTCCTCACCTGCCTCATGAGGTCGATTAGGGTTGGAGGGCACACCCATTGTTGGGTTGTTGGTTCATTGTTGAGAGAGAAAGAGAGAGAGAGAGAGCATTTTCGAGCTTGAGAAGAGGCCATTTTTGCAGAGCTAGGGCATGCATCCCAAGGCTACTATCTAGCACAGAAATCGAGGCAACAAGTACAACATTGAATACAGGTCGTACTATACAGATTGAGCAGGTCATACAACAAGTAGAGAAGGCACAAAAATCGAGGGAAGGTACAGTCCGAGCAGAGAGGTCGTACTATACAGATTTTCGAATTCCGTACAGTAGGAAAAAAAAGACATGGAAACCGAGGCAGAAAATTACAGTCCATACTGTACGTATTCTTTATAGTCCATACGACTGTTATTCAGGCACAAAAATCGAGGTGAAGGTTCTGTGTTATTTTATGGAAGTTTTGGCACATTTCCTAAGGCGATCGTACAACATTTATTACACTTTTTTGGGTTCAGACTGTTGGCACAAAATTCTAGGTGGCTATACAACATTTTGAAGGCACAAAAATCAAGGAGCAGACCTGCAATTAATTGCAAAAAAATTTGGAAAGAGTTTTGCGGATTTTCGCTCATTTTCCTGTGTGAAGACTTGGCATGGTTATCGAGATAAGTTTGTCATTTAAATTTATGAAGATGAACATGCTGTAACATAATTTCTCTAAAGCTCCTAAATAATAAAACCTCCCTCTCTCATTGTTTTTCCCCTTGTGGGTTTTTCCAGGGTCGTTGTTAGACCAAAAATCACTGTGTCAATATTTTTTTGAGTTTATATGCTGCTGGTATTTTATTTCTGCGTTATAAACGATGTTTAGAATCCTCATGTTTCAGTTATGAAAATTATTTTTCTGCTGAGTTTTATTTGTTGTTATAAAACTGGGTTTGGGCATTAAACATTGGCTGATAAATCAGCGAGACTGAAACTGGGTTGGGGTCTGAAATTTTACATGGTATAAGAGATGAGTTGAAAGAAGTAGAGATATTTCAGCAAGTCAGAAAGTTGGGACAACAATCACTTCACATGGCAGATTTTTGAATTTTTCATTTTCAACAGAAAGGGGTCAATGGCTACAGGTTTGAGAGTTGAGGACAGACTTGATGGGGCAACAAATTTTGGTTCTTGGAAGGAGAGGATGATCTTGTTGTTGCAAGAAAATGAGTTGTGGGACATTGTGGAAAATACCACAACTCATCATGTCGTGGTACCTACTGATGCTACTCTTCTTGCAACTTACACTAAGAAGAGTATCAAGGCTAAGAGGATTATTCTTGATGCCATCAAGGACCATTTGATTCCTCACTTGAAGGGGAAGGAAAATGCCTATGAGATGTGTGAGTATTTGACTAAATTGTACCAAATTACTAATGAGAACCTGAATATGGTTTTGAGGGAAAAACTAAAGAGCATAAAAATGACCAAGGCTGAAAATGTGGTCACATACCTTACTAGATTGACACAGGTAAGAGATGAGCTTGGAGCTGTGGGGGAGGTCATAGTTGACAGTGAGCTTGTGAGAACAACATTGAATGGAGTTTCTAAACAATGGGTTATTTTTGTGGAGGGCATTGTTTCTAGGGAAAAGCTTCCCAACTAGGAACACCTTTGGGATGAATTTGTTCAGGAGGAGACCCAGAGAGGTTATATACATGACAGTTCATCTACAGGTCATGAGGAGGAGAATGTGGCTCTTTCTACCAACATCAAGAAGAAGTTCAAAAAA
>SNQJ01S0075339.1:0-32606 GCA_010110895.2 Picea sitchensis | reverse complement strand
TCTGGATCAGTCAAGTTTCATCATTTTACATTTATCCTGCAAAACTATTACTGATTTGATCTAAGTGTTGAAGAACGCAAACAACAAAGCCAAGTAAATTAGCCTTTTGTGTTTGCATTGCTATTTTATTGAGTAATTGTTAATTGACTAAAGTAATGTCTTGCTAAAACTTGATTGTCAAAGTTCTTCCCAACCCTCTTCTTTCCCTTGATTCATTCCATGAGTGTTCTATTGGCATACATTTAATCATGATATGAAAAAGTTTTGCTTCTAAAACATTTTGTTTGAAATAAATGCGTAATTAGCAGTTTGAAAAGACCACATATCCATAACTAAGAGACCAAAGATCATGAGTTCTAATCTACTAAAAGTGGACTACCCTATGGAGTTTCCATGTGTTGACTCATATTTCATCCACCTATTTATAGAGCTCGCAAAGTTTTGCAAACTTATATCCCGATGTGAAAAAAAAAAAAAAAAACTAAAAGTAGGCGGGGTACCCTAGGAAAAACATCAAAGTTGATTGATTTTATTGAACTTTTGCATGGCATATAGTTTTATCAGTGTTTTTAATGGGTTATTCTTCTACCATGGACATGGTTTTAGTGTGAGATGCTCACTTGCGCATGGTATCAAAAAGGTCCAGTTTAAAGGTTCATTAAAATACTATTGCAATTGCATTATTAGAAGCATAATATCATTATATTAGGGAAATGATATTTGTTGTGGCACAAAAGGATAATAATTGACATGACATGTATGGTGATATGTTATGATTTTCTTATATGATTGAATCTTGGTTATATGGCTCAAATAGATTAATGGGAATAAAGGCTTGTATTGAGATTCATTAAAGAAATACTATGGCACATGTTAATATACAAGGGTGATATTATTAGTTGTGATATGCAAGGTAATGTATGAGTGTTATATATGACACACCTGATCAATATTTTATGGTATAAAGTTTGGCGTTTATATATGCCATATCTCATGATGACATTTGACTTCAATAAATTTAACATGACATAATATACCAATAGTTATTGTTATAATTTGGCTTTTGTAAACGTTGAGGTTGGTGGCATGTGGATGGTGAGTTGGTCATTACATAACATCATGCATTGAATTATGATTTGAGTGGGGCATTAATGTCGTTGAACTTGTGTTCTACCTCCCTTGGAATTTGTTAGGGTTACTTTTTTTTCTCATTTGATTATTTGAAGGTTGTGGGCGAGGGCTCTATTGTTGAATTTTGACTTCAATTGATTGTTCCCTGGTCATTGTGCAACCAATTCAAGCTTGAGATCAATATAAAGAGAAAAAAATTGGACGAGGTGAGTACCCATGTAGTTTTTGAGAACTATTGTAGCTTTATTTTTTTAACAAATATTGTAGCTTTATTTTTTTAACAAATATTGTAGCTTTATTTTTTTAACAAATGATTTAACAAGGCTCAAAGTAGCTAGTTAATTAGTACAGATTCTTTCTCCCTTTCCTTCCCTCTTAGCTCAAAAATTTCTTTGCTCTTTGAGTTGAATGGATATGGTATCAGTCTGGGTTTTAATGTATGGTTGGAATTTAAATCTTGGTTGAAAACTTTTATTTCGAAAGAGACCATACAAATATTATTCGTACTCTTTTTTTTTTCACTCTCCCATATTATCATTTTCATACTTTGTTACTCTTTAACTCTACACACTTTGTTTTGGTGATTGCAATATTGAAACATATTGTTGCATCGTTGATTGTGGTGAAATGTTTTGGGTTTAATCTCACTATGAGAATAATTTGACTGCATTGGAGTTATATCGATGTTACTATAATATGTCTTGGGTTAAGGACAAAATGATATTTCATGAATTAATGGTAAAATGGGTGGCAATATTTGCTAGTTGTAGCCACCAGTTAAAAGTGAAAAATGTTGCTTTTACTCAACGTTTAAAAAAAATGGTTGAAACAAGGTTCGACCTGGTTTTTTTTTTAAATATGTTTAGGTAATATGGGTATACCAAACCTTGGTTCTCATATCTAATTATCATCAATGACTTGATAGTTATATTCTTTTAACTGTCATTAAAAACGAGCCCACGAATGGTGATGGATATATGGTGACAAATGATGGCTAAGTTGAGCGATACAATTGTTTTTTTTACGCACAACCCATCCTTCTTAATACTAATTTCCATATATCAATACATTACCACTTTCCACATATCACCGCATTATGCTTTTCTTAATATACCTATGTTTTTTTGAAAAGAGATGACCTCAGAATTTATAATTTTTTTTAAGTAAGAAAATTTTAAATTACCTGTTATTGAATATCATATACAACCAAACAATATGTTGATAACAGGGTTTCCTAATATCATATACAACTAGACAATATGCTGATAACAGGGTTTCAATGAAAGGAAACCATCCCGCCACAACCAATTTTCAAGCTTATAGCCGCCCCGGAGGGTCAAAAAATATTCCAATATGAGAGTTTTTATACTATCTGAAGAGTTCAACAAAATTCCTGGCTCATCGTGAGCTATGGCAATGAGATAAAGACCAAAATAGTATCCTAAGATAAAAACACAATTAGACATGAGGCAAAACCTTTTATTACTAAGGGGAGGCCTCTGCTCAATGGAAGAGGACGAGGGACGAGTAGCATAATGGCATCTTGAGCTCCATATCTGGAACTAGTAGATGGAGCATTGTTCCAACATGCAGATCCATGAGCCAAGAGATGTTTTGATTAAGTTGGTCAATGTTAAATTTCAATTCTGTAATCTCATTGTGCATTTCAAAGACAAGACAAAGTAGGTCATCTCTAGAACAACAATTGAACAACATCGAATGCTCTATCCAAGACTCTTCAAATTTTTTGGGAGGGGAATAGACAGGAGAGAAGGCGTATCAATTTTCATCTGAACCATGTAGAGAAGCTTCATGAATGGAGGGAGATGTTGGAGGGCCATGGGAAGGCACCCAAATAACATCCATAGCCAGCAAGTCTGCATCCTCCCATTTAACTCTGCATCCCCATATTTCCACTACTTCCTGCATGGATAGAAAAATTTGGTCTCCTGGATTGAGGGAAGGAGAATTCACAAACCCATGATTAGGAAGGTTAGACGAAGCCCCTACATAATTTATTTGACTAGTCATTCTTCCACGGGAAATGTCTCTTCACCTTGAACGAGCTCACTCCCTGATTTTGGGCATGAAGATGAAAATAAGACAAATGACCCCTCGATGATGGAACAATACAATTTCTAATTCAAGTCGTAGAGCATAAGAAAAGGTCTTAGCTCGTAGAAGCCAAACTTCAATGGTATCACCATCCATTAACCAAACTAGTCCTCCCATATAGCAAGTCGAAGAACACTGCATAAATGTTGCCATAATTGAAGTCCTATTTGAGTAATTTTCCATCACCTCTACAGTACCAACGCCCACATGAACTGTATGCTTCTCATGATCCAGGAGATAAAAAATGTAAATAACTCCACCCTCGACGAGACATGCTACTTCCTATGGAGGATTGTATAGAGGATCGCTTCACCATATTGCACTACTTCCTCAACTTTATTTTCCATATGGGAACACTTGTATTTCTAGATAATCTTATCAAATCCCTTTTAAAAGTATAGCTTAATGAGCATTCTAGGGGTACTTGAAGATTTCAAAGAATGGATGACCTCATGGGATATAATGACACTATCCATAATTTTCCTCCCTTCTACATAAACATTATGTTCATGTGAAATGATAAAAGGAAGAAGGGGTTTAAGTTGGAGATAAATTACCTTGGTAAGGATCTTGTAGATGAATTTGGAAAGCGCAATTGGGCATAACTACTTTGGATGTGAGACCTTATCCTCTGTAGGGATGAGGGTGAGAAAGGTGGAAGTGAGTGTCGGTAGAAGCTCTCCATATCTATGAGAGTCTTCAATCAACTTTCAAACCTCCTCTCTGACTAATTTCTAACAAATATGAAAAAAGTACGCAGTAAACCCGTCTAGACCCGGGGATTTTCCAATAAGAATCTCCTTTATATCTAGATCTACTTCCTCCAAAGACACAGGTCAAAGGAGTGCAAAATTTTGATCTTATAAAACTAAGGAAGGGATATGTCTAATGATTTTTTTTATGACCTCAGATCGATCCGGACATGGTTCAAAAAGAAGATCCTCATAGTAATTAGTTACTTCCTTCTCTATGTATGTGTGTGCTGGGAGGGTTTGACCCTAAGCGTTTTCCGGTTTGGTACTACAGTTGATGTGCGTTATTTGGATCATAGAGTAGTGAAAAATTTTATAGTTTTTAACCCTTATTTTACCCATCATATTCTTAATTTATGTCACCAAATAATTTCCTCTTAGTCATACCTTTCCTCCAATTGTTGTTTGACCTGTGCCTCTTCTGCTTGGAGATGCGTCATGGATACTTGTGTTAAGAGAATCTTCTGGATGTTTTTCATTTCCTGTTCTAGGTCTCTTTTTTCTTAAAATGTATTACCAAAGATGTTCTTATTCCATTCCTTGAGCTTTAGTTTGAAGTTTTTCAACTTCTTTTGGAATTTGTACATCAAAGTTCCATAGTGAATTGTTGCTTGTGCCCACCACTTCTGCAAATTATGTTGAAAATATAGATGGGACAACCAAAATTTATTGAATCCAAATGGACTTCATTTGAGAATGCTTGCGATGTCCACCCAAAGTTGAATCGACCAGTGATCCGAGCCAGCCACATTGATGATATTGTATTCCATGAAATATCCTTCCATCATTTGTTTTTTTGATATCAAAAATCTATCTAAACGATAGTTAATATGTTGGGATCCAGAGAGTTTGTTGGACCATGTGAAGTCCCCATTGATATTTTCTATATATACTAGGAAAAGGGCCTCTATGCAATTCTTGAATCCTTCATTATTATTTTCTAGTCTGTGGTTGCCTCCTCTTTTCTCAGCTAAGGAGAGAATAATTTTGAAATCCCCGCCTAGTATCCATCTATGGTTTTGGATGATTTCCTTTAATCCCTCCAAATTCTATGAAAAAACGAGCTTCTTTGTTGAGGTGGGAGGACCATAAACATTTGTAATATAACCCTCCTTTTCTGAACCTATAACTCTATATCAGGTTGAGATGGTCCATTTTGTAGTGAAGAAATTCTTAAGAATGATTGATGTATGGTTCTAAAGTATATCCAGACCACCAGTCATACCTCGAGAATCGATATTTAAAAAATTACTTTGCTTCCAGCGCTTGGAAAATATGGAATCATATTTCAAGCCAACACATTTGGTTTCCTGCAAGAATAACATTTCTAGATTCTCCTCCATTATACAATTTCGAAGGAGTCTTTTTTTTCTCCTTCCATTAAGGCCTCGTATATTCCAGGAGACTATATTCATGAGGAATATGGAGGGCAGATGGGAAATAAACTATCTATAAGCAGTTGGATCTGCCCAGAATTCACCATGTAACTTCCTACTTTCTAGATTATCTATTGAGTTGATTTTTTGCCTCACCGTTTCTCTTTCTTCAATAGATTGTGGGGATATTTGATAGGATCCTGATGAATTCCCAACCCCATACCATATATGGAGGTATCCCTAGCCATTGAGTTCAAATAGACTTTGTGAACTTTCCTTAGTTGATCTGGAGGGATGGATGGCAATTCCTGCTTGTGATAAGCTTCATCTAGACTGATCAGATCAATCTCAGTCAATTCCTTCTCATCCAATTCTATCTCCACATCTCCTCCCTCTACCATGACTTGATCCTCCCCCAAAGGGTTTGATTCGGGGTCGGGTATGATTTTTTATATGATTGGTTCAGTGATGACTTTGGATTTTCCTTTCATAGATCCAATACAAGCAGGGGCATTGATTCCTTCTTTGTCTTGTGCTTCCAGGATCTGATTTAACATCTCAAAGGAATTGATGGTGGACAGATCATTGAAGGATATAGTGGTCTTTTTATTCTAATTTTGTTGTCGTTTTCCCTAAACCTGGGTTAAATTCTCTTTAACCCTTTCATAAGGAGAAACTTCATATTTCAGGGGGACATTGAGTGGAAAATCATTTAATAATTTTCCATGCTCATGACGTTTCCTACATTTGAATGGGATGTGCTCATAGTCAATGGTTTGGATCCATTCTTCATCATGGTGTTCGAAGAACATGGATCCTGGGAGGGGCTTGGATATGTTCATGTAAACACATATCTGAGCATAAGAGGTGTAGCGGTGCTGACGATTTTCTTCAGAGGATTTGACATAGATCTTGAGAGTATTTCCAATGTTGGTTAAGATTTATCCTATCAAGAATTCTCGAGAGAGAGAATAAAGTCTTATCCAGACATGGGCATGGGTAAAGTCCTCCTTTTCCAAACTGAAGTGTTATGACCAGAACCTCAAATAGATCCCGATTGAGTTATAAAAATAAGGGTCATTTTCAAAAATACGATCTTTATATTCCAAGTTGTGAAAGGTTGCTGTGAAAAATCCTTTTGACCCCAACTGGAGATCGAAGTGGCCCTTGGGTTTCCACCAGGTATTGATCCATTTGATCAGATCTCGTTTTGATTTCCATGGCCCTAAAATTTTTCCAATTAGTGCATGATCACACCTATATTGGGTATGTTCTCCCACTAACAACATACCTTGGTGCAACAAAAGCTTGAGGAATGCATTTTCTTGGTTCCCATGCATGAGCCACCTTTGGATGGAAATATTCAACTTCAATATCCATAGTTTTTCCTTTGTTCAGATCCACTAGGTGGTCGAGGTTTTTAAATTGTGATGACAGATCAAAGGGGGGCCATGATTCTTTGGCTCCACCCAGCTCATTAGCAGCCACATTTATGTAGGATGGGGCTCACACCCCCTCACTCTCTTGTGACATAGCGCGAACCAGTGTCATCCAATGAGTTATAACTCATGAAAATTCAAACTTATAAGTGAAAATCAAACTAGTGACCAAGAATTTGATAGACACAATGATTGCATTTATATTTTAGTAGAAATGTATATATAAAAAAAATGACATTATATAAATTTGTATAAGAAATTTATTGAATGTACTTAACAAAATTAAGTATTATCAATTTTTCATTTGATAGGTAGGGTGAATTTGAAGTTCCAGCCCTGATTTCACCTAGTGAGTTTTCTTGGGAATTATATAGAAGCATATACATGAATTCAAATTGGGTAACTATGTATAGTGAGTTTAGGCTTCTTGGGTGAAATGGGAGGCAACAAAAAATCAACATCA
Organism: Picea sitchensis; assembly: GCA_010110895.2. Classification (NCBI taxonomy): domain Eukaryota; kingdom Viridiplantae; phylum Streptophyta; class Pinopsida; order Pinales; family Pinaceae; genus Picea; species Picea sitchensis. Next base: position 25,330 of record SNQJ01S0075339.1, on the reverse strand, counting down.
TTATTAATGATTGCGAGGAAAAATCAAATCATCATTACAATGGGTGGAGATATGTTGTAAGAAAGCATGGATTGAGGTTATTTATATGTTGGGGATTATCATAATTTTGTATGTGATTCTTTAAAGTTTTTCTAATCACAACAAAAAAAAACTTGCAATGGTAGTGATTTGATGCATTTTTGGTGTGCCAAGTTTCACAACCATGTTACTACAATGAATCATGTTTTGAAAAATTGGGTATGTGGTTTGTTATCGCACAAGTTGCAGTTTGGGAAAATCCAGACCCAACCACCAAATGACGACATCTTTGAGAACACCTACCCACTGTCACCTTAGGTAGGTATTCCCGTCACTTTAGAGATGACAGACTCACCTCAAGGGGGGAATCCAGGTGACCCTAGGGGAAAATGAGATGGAAAGTGGGATATATGAATGGATGCCCCTATAGGTCAAGTTACTAAGTGCGGAAAATGGATTGAATGAGGTCTTGGTGGTAGCCAAAGGTTTCCAAGAAGGAAGAGCCTCTGTGAAGAGTGGTGTACCTTTCCGAGACACAAGAACAAGCCAATATACACATACAATGTTAGGTGGAAAAGAAAGTTATTCTTGTTGTCCCTAATTACAGTAGTAAAAAACAATGTATATCAGCAATAAAAATAAGTGTTAAAGATGCTAAACAGTTGCTAAAATTCCAACAAATGATCCAAGAGATAAGTTAGATAAATACTAGTGATACTCAAGAATGAAAGCACAAGACTTTAGAAATGAAACAAGGTTGTAATAAAGAGTGTTTGCAGAGATATTTTGTAGCCTTATAGCTGTAGAAAACAAGTTGTTGCAACAGTAAAACCAACCACCAAAACTTACAAAGAGTCCACCCAAAATATGTTTTAGGCTTAGTAGATTATCTTGGGAAACTATTAGCAAACTTTGACGGTTGAAAAACAAGTTACAAGTGAGTAAAGAGAGATTTTGTTGCAGCCCTAATGGTTGTATATTTCAATGAACTATAATCCTTGGCCTTGAAAATCCCTTAGCAAGAAGAAAATCATCCAATTGAAAGAACATTAGTATCTCATAAAATCACATTTACCGAGGCAAAGAATTTATTTCTCCAATGCAAAAAATCAGAATAGTGCATTTTAAAATTGGGTTAATGGGGTCTTTAAAACATATGCAGATTTTTCCTTACCAATTCCAAGAAAATCGATATCAAACCCTATTGCACCATGCAAATTACCATCCAAGAACAAAAGAACAAGCCTTCAAGAGGTGTGCATCACTTCACTTCATTTATTCACCAAGAGATAATACCAAAAAGCATTTGCACAAGAGAGAGATACCAAAAATTCCCAAGAGGGACACAAATTTCAGCCAAGTACTTCTCACAATGGGAGAGTTATGTTATGAAATGAGATTCAAGTGATCTCTATTTATACAAAAATTTAAAAAACATAGTTTCTCCAATTATTTAGGGTAAAACATAAGATAAGGGGTCAAAAACCCTTATCTTACCCCTTAAACCAAATAATAATATTTAATTTACACTTTCGCACATTAAAAACCCTAAAATAAGATGGAATCACCCCTTTAGGGAAACGTTTTGGCATATTTATAAAATCATTGGAGTTGGAGATGGAACATTTGGCCTCCAAAGGCCTTCTCCTCATGTGTTGTAGCCTTTTCCCACAAGTCAATGTGCTCTATCCATCAAATGATTCCAAGTGTCAATGAAAAATTACTCCATCATCACCAACCCTAGCCCTAAGTGACATCAAGCCCCAAAGAGTGATGTTTTTCCCTTCCTAGGAAATTTGTTTGGCATGTGAGGGATAGGAAAGGTCATACAACGTGTCTTCTAGGCCCCCAAAGGAAATTCATCATGATCCATATGTGAGCCCTTGGAATCCAACATGTGGGCCTCAAGCCCCATGGAAGCCCAAGCTAGGCTTGTTCCTCCAAAATTTTCCACCAATCAAGGTCTTGCAAAACAAATAGGTACGCCCTCCAAGGATCTCAAGTCGAAATATCATGGAAAGTGAAAACCACATCTAATAAAAAAGGCACCTAAACATGTGCATAAAAACTACCTCATCAAATTAAACTGGTGCTCAAAGACCCTATACAATTGACCAAGTTTAGGTATGGGAGGGGTGTCATAAAATTCCTATTGGGTAGACAAAAACCGTCAAATAGGGGATGCTCCCAAGGATGCCCCTTCAAGGTCACATAGTGGATGATGAGGTGGATAGGGGGTTAGATTTCATAGGTCAATGATTTTCATGACATATAATGGCTCGTATTATCTCACTTATGGGTGCCTTTGTAGGGTGTGTGTTGCACCTTCGTCTTCAATGCAACCTTTTTCCAAGTCCATTTATTTCCTTTTATTAATTAATGATCAAGACATGTGTGCACTCCCAATAGTGAATCTATTAGCTTGGGGGGAAGTAACACAATGTCACTTGAAATAAGAGGTCCACAAAGTGCCATAGGGGTAACCATCAAAGCGTTGTAACTCACTAGAGTTATTCTTTCATTCAAGTGAGATATTTATTATGTGTTTGATATTTTGCAGGCCTTCAATTCTTTTAAGAGAAGAAAATCATCATTCTCAAGACCTGTCTGGGAGAGCATCTAGAAGGTTTATATTTTAGGATTTTATCTTTTGCCAGCCACTGTCCCCTAGGCCTTCAACCTCTTCTTACCATGAAATGAGCTACATGCCCTTCTTGGGTCACTAAATTCAAAGGGCCTAGAAGAGGGCAATGTGATGGGAAAGGAATGAGTGGAAAGAGATAAATATGGTCAGGAATGGTACAATGACTTCTCTAGGGACTCCCGGTTGCATCCCTTCCCCAAAAGTTAGCCACTTACAAGGAAATTGATGAAACTCACCAAGGTGAAATAAGGTCAAAAACATAATGTCCAAGCAGGCGTTCTATAATCAAAAGAAACTTAAATACAACATTATTAAATGAATCAAATATTAGGGTGTTACATGCCACAATACGTGATTTGTACCGCATGGAGCAAGACCCATGTGCCTTCTAGAAGCCAGTTGGTGTGATAGATGTGTTGATGATGGATCTAAATTGTGGTGATAGAGTGAGCTTCCATATGTGCAAGTGGACACTGCTAGTCATTTGGTCTCTTGACACTCCATATATGAAACCTGAGGGCCTTGAGACATCATCTCCTTAGTTATCCCACAAAATGGGGATAACATCTGGCTCCTACTTGGGGACATGTGCTCGTCGTAGAGTGCATGAGAACCACAACATCTCATGGTAGAATTGTGCCTACACTGAAACAAAAAATTGTAAAATCTAGGGTGGTTCTATCACCCTTTGTCCATATATATCAAAATAAAAAAATGAAAACTAATCTAGAAAATAAAATTTTAGCATTTTTTCAAAAATCTATAAACTAAGCATGAAATCAATATGCAAGTAGAGAAAAATGAAATATGAAATGCATATAAACTAACATGAGAAATCAATATGAAAATGCAAGGAAAGAAAGATGACCTACCTACTTACCTAGGGCCTAGGCCCTGAAGAATTCAAGTGATCTGAACATAGGGCCGGAGAAGAGACCCATCCACTAGAAATGTCATCTTTCTCTTGTCCAAGGGCATATTTCTTCTCTTTCTAAGACTTCTTCTCGATGATGTAAGGGCCAAGCCAAGAGTTTTCATCCTCCTGGTCATATTTAGGGTTTCCCTTCATCTTGTCCCACATGAACCCAAGACTTCCTTCACTTTAGTTGATGTAAGGTATATTCTCAATGTAAGGATAGGAAGGAGGTCTTGTGTTGACTGCATTTGTTATGAATTCTTCACGTTCTTTGTCCTTATTATCTTCTCTCTTCAATATTTGGACAGACCTTGGCTCTTTCCCTTGGTATTTTGCAATTTTTTCTTTGTATTCATCTGTCCTTGGGAGTAGCATGTCTATGCAGTCCTCTTTCATGAAAGGTAAATTGTGTGACATACTCAATGGTATCTGGAACCTCATCGAACTCACAATCACTTGTATAATCAGTACCATTGGGGTCCATCACATTTTTTTCGACACATTCTCGACTATATAATATCTCAAAGGTGCCATCCCCCATGGGGATGTGTGCATGGGTAAGATCCATGCTAAGAAAACCTCCAAGAGCAGCAAACCAAATCCTTGACAAGAGTATACCCCAAGAATCTAGGACATCAATCACTACTATGTTCATAAGGAGGTCGATATGCGGAAAATAAATTAGGAAGACTTCAATGTTCTCACATATTCCATGAACCTTGACCCTTTTACAATAAATTCCACACACATTTCTATATGGTCGGGTCATCTTCAAGACAAGTTGTTCCATCACCTTAAAAGATATGATATTTGTTGAGGCCCTAGAATCCAACATACTGTTGTTTAGGTGGAGGCCATTCATGCCCAAGGAAAGATAAAAAGGGGGGTTACTGTCCCTTTGTTGATTAAGATACATGGTGTTCAAAATGATTGGAGGATCCTGCTTCTCAGTTTCTACCTGTAATAGTTTCAAAATTTCCCTCCTCACAAAAGGGATTTTTCATGTCTCTGTTATAGGGACCATCATATTTAACTTCCCAAACTTGGGTGCAACATCTATGTTCAACCGAATCTCATATTCTGTAGGAGCTAGATTTGGAAACAAATCATGTACTAGAGGTGGAAGTGGTGGGACCACCTTCTTTATAGATGGAATATTAGTGATTTCCTTTGGTTGAGGTAAATTGGAGGGTTGTGACGAAGGGATTGAATCCTTATTTCTTCTAGTGTATGTCAAAGTTTACCTCTTCCTCATTTCCTTCCTCTGATCATATTTTAACTGACTTAAAGCCCAGAGTCTCCCCTCTCTTTCCCCCTATCTTTTGGCCTCATCAATATGTTCATGTGTGACCTCTTCCTCTTGGAAGTTACAAATCATATCCATGAAATCCATATTGTCGAGAGAATCTTCGTCTCTTTGGGGACACTCATTCTCTTGGTGAGGTTCTTGGCACATAGAATGCCAAGGTGTTTGTTCTATGTCAACTATTCCAACTGGTTTCAAAGTATCAGGGGCCTTTTCTTCTTGTCGATGCCTTGGTTTCCAACCTTTGGAATCTCTTTGTTGCCTAGTAAACTAAGGTCTGGGGGTAGATTGATTCCTCTCAATAGTGATTAATCGACCCATGATTTGATTTTTTGCTTGGACAAACTGAGTACTCATCTGATCTATCTTCTGAGTCAGGAGGGAAATTGGATCAAGAGCACTGCTACTGGAATCCTTAGTCTTTGTATCTGCCTTGACAGGAGGATATTGAAAAGGATCAGATTTTGAGTAAAGAAGGTTTTCTTCAATATATTCACTATACTCTTTGTCTTGTGCCAAGGTGGTGGGCTTCTTGTCCTTCGGAATGAAATGAAAATTCTCATCGAATGCATTTATGTAAAGGAGACGAACAGATGCATCTATAGGGTGTATATATGTCGATATTTGACTGTACGACTTGTTAAACTTGTTGTCAAATTTACTTACTTCTCATTCTCCTTATTCTTAATCTGATTGAACTGAGCTAGAAGCATTGTGTTGTATTTCTTTGTTGTCCACATTTTCTTGAACAATTTAGTGAAGTCTTCATAAGATGCGATGTGATTATCAAGTAAGTATTTGAACCACCTATGAGCATATTCAGTTAATGAAGAGGCTAGTAGCTTCATTTCCACATCCTCATGCTCCACTTCTGCATTTTCTATGTCTTGGCTCATGGCATAAACATGATCATCAACAATGACCACATTATTTCCTGGAAAGTTTGGAAACCATTTATTAGACTCTTTTGGCATTGTGTTGGGGTATCCATGGATGGTGGCCATGTTAATGGGTTTGTAAAGGTCTTTTTCCCAAGGGTGAGCCATTGGGACAAGGGGAAGGGTACCGTGGAAAATGTTTTTTACAATGGGAGACTTGAGGGGAGGCCTTCTTCGATAAATCTTAGAAGGTTTGAACCTCCCTAAGGGAAAAGAATTAAGGGAAGAAGGGTTATGGGAAGGTGGAGTTGCCATATGAGCTTCAAGAAGAGCTCATCAAAAGTGGAAAGGGAATGTACTTTAGGTGGAGTCACCAGGCAAGCTAGGGAAGAGGCTTTGGGATAGATTTCCAAAGTGTCATTAGGGTTTGGAAGAGGATTCAAAATCCTCCCCGACAATGACGCCAAAATGTTATCGCACAAGTTATAGGTTGGGAAAATACTGACCCAACCACCAAATGGAGACAACTTTGAGAACACCTACCCACTGTCACCTTAGGCATGTATTCCCTTCACTTTAGAGATGATAGAATCACCTCAAGGGGGGGATCTCAGTGACCCTAGGGGAAAATGAAATGGAAAGTTGAATGTAGGAATGTATTCCCCTATAGGTCAACTTACTAATTGGGGAAAAGGGCTTGAATGAGGTCTTGGTGGTAGCCAAAGGTTTCCAAGAGGTTAGAATCCCTGTGAAGAGTGGTGTACCTACCTGAGACACAAGAACAAGACAATATACATATACAATGTTAGGTGGACAAGAAAGTTAAGATTGTTGTCCCTAATTGAAGTGTAAACAACAATCTATATCAGCAAGAAAATAAGTGTTAAAGATGCTAAACAATTTCTAAAATTACAACAAATGATGCAAGATATAAGTTAGATAAACACTAGTGATACTCAATAATGAAAGCACGAGACTTTAGCAATAAAAAAAGATTGTAATAAAGAGTGTTTGCAGAGATATTTTGCAGCCTCATGGCTGTAGAAAACAAGTTGTTACAGTAGTAAATACAACCACCAAAACTTACAAAGATTCCACCCAAAGATGCATTAGGCTTAGTAGATTATCTTGACAAACATTTAGCGAAGTCTAACGATTGAAAAACAAGTTACAAGTGAGTAAGGATAGATTTTGTTGCAACCCTAATGGAATTATATTTCAATGAACTATAACTCGAATAATATTAGTCCAATCAAGACGCCCTAGTGGCCTTGAAAATCCCTTAGCAAGAAGAAAATTACCCAATTGAAACAAGATTAGTATCTCATCAAATCATGTTTATCGAGACAAATAATTTATTTCTCCAATGCAAAAAATCAGATTAGTTCCTCTTAAAATTGGGTGAATGGGGTCTTTAAAACACTAGTTGAATCAAAAAGATCCCTAGAGGTGTAAATCCTCTTACTCCCTAGGGTATGCCACCAACGTAGGGTAAATCTAGGAGGGTTCACACACTTGTACTTCTCCTAGCAACCCTTGTTCAAGAATGACTTGTAACCTTAACAATAAGATGAAGCATAAATGGAAGGTGTATCCAACATACTCCTCCTAGGGTTTTGACCAAAAATTACCAAGAATGAGCAAGAAAGAACTAACATATGCATATTTTTTCTTACCAATTCCAAGAAAAGAGATATCAAACCCTAGTTCACCATGAAAATTACCATCCAAGAGAAAAAGAACAAGCCTTCAAGAGGTGTGTATCACTTCACTTCATCCATTCACCAAGAGATAATATCAAAAATCATTTTCACAAGAGAGAGATACCAAAAATTCCCAAGAGGGCACAAATTTCAACCAAGTACTTCTTACAATGGGAGAGTTATGTTATGAAATGAGATTCAAGTGATCTCTTTTTATACAAAATGTTTAAAACATAGTTTCTCCACTTAGTTAGGGTAAAACATAATATACGGGGTCAACAACCCTTATCTTACCCCTTAAACCAAATAATAATATTTAATTTTCACTTTTGCACATTATAAAACCTTAAAATAAGATGAAATCGCCCCTTTAGGGCAACGTTTTGGCATATTTAGCAAATCATTGGAATTGGGGATGGAACGTTTGGCCTCCAAAGGCCTTCTCCTCATGCGTTATATCATTTTACCACAAGTCAACATGCTCTCTCCATCAAATGATGCCAAGTGTCAATGAAAAATAACTCCATCACCACCAACCCTAGCCCTAGGTGACGTCAAGCCCCAAAGAGTGTCGTTTTTCCCTTCCTAGGAAATTTGTTTGGAATGTGAGGGCTAGGAAAGGTCCTCCAAGGTGTCTTCTAGGCCTCGAAAGGAAAATCATCATGATCTGGCATGCAGGCCCTTGGCATCCAACCTGTAGGCCTCAAGCCCCATGGAAGCCCAAGCTAGGCTTGTTTCTCCAAAATTGTTCACCAATCAAGGTCCTACAAAACAAATAGGTAGGACCTCCAAGGATCTCAAGTCAAAATATCATGGCAAGTGAAAAAAACATAAAATAAACAAGGCACCTAAACATTTTCATCAAAACTACATCATCAAATAAACAAGTTCTCAAAGACCCTCTACAATTGACCAAGTTTAGGTATGGGAAGGGTGTCATAAAAGTCCTATTGGGTAGACCAAAACCCTCAAGTAGGGGATGCTCCCAAGGATTCCCTTTCTATTGGAGTTACTTCACACACACCTAGGATTTTTTTTTCCTAAGTTTTTTCCTTGTTTATTAGTCATTATCTAGTCTCCTATGTTTTAGGAATAATATTCCTCTAGGGAGAATATTCTCTCTAGTTTTCACTTCAGTTTGACTAGTTGAGTGGAGTCTAGATGCTGCATTGGTTTTGTCACCTTGCAACATTGGGATCATCACCAACTAATGCTCACTAGCCTTGGTATCATCACCATACTGGCGCATTACCCTTGATTCCCTAATATCCTCCTCACTTCACTCTGTTTCAGTCAGTTAACTGAAGACTGGTTGACTAGTTAACTTAGCTAGGTGGCAATTCAATCCTGTAACTATCTGAGAAACTAGACTAGGTGGAAATTCACTCCTGTAAATATTGGTGTGTGTCCAAATGACTCTATACCACCACTATGTCTCATTCACTTCACCTCCAATGTGCATTGGTTGAGTTATACAGAGTATATCATGTGTAAATTATTCATTATTCATTACGGTTAATGAGAATTCTTCTATTCTTTTTCTCCTTCTTCTTCATTCTCAATTTCTCTCTACAAATGTGTGTATTATTTTCTAGCTAGATATATTCTTTGTAGGTTAAACACATTTACATGGTATCAGAGTCGACGGACTGCTAAGAAAAAGCTACACCAAAATGTTTTGCAGGTACAAAAGATTGAAGATAGTGGAAATATGGATTTCCCAAAAGAATTCATTCTTACACCTTAAAATTACTTTGCATGGAAGGCGAAAATAGTCATACATCTCTGAACCAGAGGATTGTATAGGTTAACCTTGAATACAGACACAAAACCAACATCATCCATAGAAAAATCCAAGTATCTAAATCGAATAGATGAAGCATTTGAAACAATTTGCAGTCTTATTTCTCTCGATCTCCTTTTTCACATATCTTCCTGTAAGACTCCCATTGAAGCCTGGACCACCTTGGAAGGGATCTTTTGAAAATAGGATGAGATGAGGGGACACATGTTGGAGGTGTAATTTCTCACATTGGATCCAAAAATCTTCGATAATATCCAAGATTTCTTTACAAAATTCAAGGATTTATTGTCGCAACTCAAAGCTTACGGGGTTGATAAATCTAAGGAGGAGAAACAAATGGTTCTCACCATTGTCTCCAAACTTGGTCCTAAATTCTCCATGTTCATATCAAAATTCTGTTCTATCAAATTTTCCTCTGGACCCACCTGGAAGATGCCTTCTCTTGAGGAATTTATCAAATCCCTAACACAAGAGCAAACCAAGGTCATCAACATGGGAAAAATCAAAGGCCCAAAGGCGCATGCACTTAGTGTGAAAGATGGAAGCCATCAATATCATAAATCTAAAGATAAATACAAAATGAAATCTCATGCACATCCAAAGAAGGAAGGGTACACAAAGCCCTTCACCGATGCCTCCAGATCCAAAGGGGGAAAGGGAAGAAAATGGGAGAAATGCACATACTTCCATAAAGGATTCCATCCATAATCCGCATGCATGCAGAAAAAAATAGATCCAATGACTCAAATACTTCAGAAAAACAACCTTGGATATCGCATCCCCAAGGGTGCCACGAAGAAGAAGCCAGAAGATCAGAATCCCTAGAAAGGCAATTCTAGCCATGCCTTGATTGCCATCAACTCCTCTCTTGATGATTGGATTGTAGATTCAGGAGCATCACATCACATGGCTGCCACAAAAGAATTCTATTATTTATTGGATGCATGCAAAGGTTATCTTATTCTGATGGGGGACAAGTCTCCTGTCGAATTCACCGACAAAGTAAGGATTGAACTCACCAATGGAAGCTTCGAGAATGTGTTGCATGTTCCAAAACTTTCCGTCAACCTTCTCTTTGTGTATCAGATGATGAATTCTAGCACCAGAAATAAAGTCATATTCACACCAAATGAAGTGGACATTTATGACATGAAAACCAATTCCATGGTTGTTACTGGTGAGGTAAATCATCAATCTAGATTATATACATTTTCTGAATTTATTGAACCAAATTATGCTTTACTGCTTACCCATGCTGATGAAAGTAGTATGATATGGCACAAAAGGTTTGGGCATTTTAATTTCATATATATGCAACAACTTAGAAAGCAAATACTGGTTGATGGTCTACCATACATCCATTTCTCCAAAGGAGTTTGTGAGGGATGTGTTATTGGAAAACATCCTCAAGAGAAATTTGACAAAGGAAAGACTCAAAGAGATTCCGCTCCTTTAGATCTGATCCATAGTGACCTCATGGGTCCTTCTCCGCATCCATCAATCAACAAAGTGATTTTTGTTCTCATTTTTGTTGATGATTTCTCACATTTCACATGGATTTAATTTCTCGAGCAAAAATCAAAGGTCTTTCAACACCTCAAAGATTTCAAATCCCTGGTTGAGACACAGTCCGGAAAGAAAATCAAAGTCCTTTGAACTGATAACGGGGGAGAGTATGTCAATCATGAGATCCATAATATTTTTCATGAGGCAGGGATTCAGTTGCAACACGCTTCCATATACTCCGTAGCAAAATGAAGTTGTTGAGTGGAAAAACAAATATCTAAAAGAGATGGAATCTTGCATGTTACATGCAAAGTCATTACCACAGAAACTATGGGTTGAAGCACTTAATTGTGCAACCTACATCCAAAACAGATCTCCCCATATGTATATCAAGGATAAGACCCCCTACGAGGCTTGGAGCGGCCTCAAACCATAAGTGACCCACTTTCGTATTTTCAGTTCACGTGCATGGGCCCGGATTCCCTCTAAAAAGAGGAAGGCACTTGATCCACATAGCACTGGGTATATTTTTGTTGGATACACCGATGATGTGAAGGGATACAGACTTATTGATATTTCCTTAAATCGTCTCATCATTGAGAGAAGTGTCCAATTCGAGGAAAGTGTCTCGCATGTACCTCAGTAGTCGCATGCATACACCTTCATTCTTCCACCTGTCCGAGATGATGAGCATGCACATGCCGACTCTTATTAAAACTAGAGTTCTGATTCAGAGGAATCATATGAGCCTGATATAGAGTCAGTACAGTCAGATGCAGAGTCAGAGCATCCAGATGCAGATGTAGATCCAGAGTAGAGGCCCAAGTGGGCACAGACTACACTTCAGGATGCAGGGGATCTTGTTGGTGATCCAGCCGATACTAGGAGGACTCGATATGATTTCGAGGAGCCTCCTATTGCACTCACTGCCACTTAACCATTTAACTTCGGTCATATTTTCTTGGTTCAGTCTTCAGATCCACAATCTTATGGCGAGGCTGCTGGAAATCCCTTTTGGAAATCTACCATGCAGGAGGAGTACAAATCCCTCCTCGAGAACCAGACTTGGGATCTGGTTCCCCTTCCTTCTGGAGGGAAACTTGTCAAATGCAGATGGATCTATAGGAACAAGAGCATAGCGGATGGACATATTAGCAGATACAAATCCAGGCTTGTTGCCAAAGGCTTTCAACGGGTGCATGGCATTGACTATGATGATACCTTCGCTCTAGTAGTGAAGATGGATTCCATATGTTTGGCCCTTTCCATTGCAGTGACCAAGGGATGGGGAGTCCATCAGATGGACGTGAAGAATGCAATTCTTCAAGGTCATCTCTCTAATGAGATCTATATGCAGTAGCCCCAAGGATTTATGCAGGACTCATCTTTGGTTTGTCGACTGAAGAAGTCCCTTTATGGCCTCAAGTAGGATCCAAGGGCATGGTATGCGAAGATGGACTCCTACCTATTGTCACAAAACTTTGTATGTTGTAAATCAGAACCGAATGTCTACATGCTCAGGACGACTGATTCACTTCTACTCTTAGTTCTGTCTATTGATGATTTGTTGATCACCGGTTTCTCGAATTCAACAATTGTTGTAGTCAAGAGGATTCTAGATGACATGTTTTTGATGACGGACATGGGTCCGCTACACTTCTTCCTTGTACTTGATATTAGTCAGGATGCATGAGGCATAAAACTATCTCGGGCCAAGTATGCATGAGATCTCCTTGAGAGATTTCACATGACAGACTGCAAGTCTGCTCCGACTCCTTTCCTATCAGGAGTCAAACTTGAGGATGGCGGGGACACTCCATTGGTTGAGAGCACACTGTATAGACAACTAGTGGGGAGTTTTTTGTACCTCACACACTCTATACCAGACCTCTCCTATGCATTTGGCATAGTTTCCAGGTTCATGCAAGAGCCGCATGAGCTACATTAGAAGGCTGCAAAGCATATCCTTCGATATGTATAGGGCACCATCACCTTTGGGATTCATTATGCAATAGACTCTACATTAGATATCATCGGGTTTACTGATTCTGACTGAGCTGGTGATAACATTGATCACAAGTCCACATCTGGTTACTCACTCAGTCTTGGTTCCGAGACTATCTGTTGGTCGAGAAAGAAGTAAGATTCCATTTCTCTATCTTCATATGAGGCAGAGTACAGAGGGGTAGTTAACATAACCATTTAGGCTATGTGGCTACAACATTTTCTCACTGAGTTAGGAATTTAGTTTCATCGGTCGATCGTCATCTGGTGTGACAACCAGAGCACTATGAAGTTCTGCAAAGATCCATTTCATAGGTAGCAGACGAAGCACATTGAAATCCACATGCACTACATCCGAGACTTAGTACACGAGGGGATCATCAACTTATAGTTTTTTCCTTCAGTAGAATAGACGACAGACATCTTCACCAAGACCTCCACTGAGTAGAAGTTCCATTCTCTGCGAAGTCGTCTTGGAGTGAAGGACACAGTTGCCTAGCAACTGTAGTTCTTATTTTTACATACATTGTACCTTGAGGGGGGGTTTCCCATGAGGTTTTCCCTCTTTCCTCACTTTATTTCAGTGTATCTTTTGTATTTGGGTACCTAACATGGCCTCATTGTTGGGACCTATTCTTTATTTTCACCATAGTGATGTTCATGGGGGGTGTTGGAGTTACTTCACACACAGCTAGGATTTATTTTTCCTAAGATTTTTCCTTGTTTATTAGTCATTATTAGTCATTATCCAGTCTCCTATATTTTAGGAAGAATATTCCTCTAGGGAGAATATTCTCTTCAATTTTCACTTCAGTTTGACTAGTTGAGTGGAGTCTAGATGATGCATTGGTTTTATCACCTTGCAACATTGGTATCATCACCAGCTAATGCGTACTAGCCTTGGTATCATCACCAGACTGGCGCATTACCCTTGATTCCCTAATCTCGTCCTCACTTCACTCTGTTTCAGTCAGTTAACTGAAGACTGGTTGACTAGTTAACTCAACTAGGTGGCAGTTCACTCCCGTAACTGCCTGAGAAACTAGACTAGATGGCAGTTCACTCCCGTAATTGCCTGAAAAACTAGACTAGGTGGTAGTTCACTCCTGTAACTATTGGTGTGTGTCCATATCACTCTAGACCACCACTATGGCGCATTCGATTCACCTCCAAAGTGCATTGGTTGAGTTATACAGAATATATCATGTGTAAATTATTCATTATTCATTACGATTAATGAGAATTCTTCTATTCTTTCTCTCTTTCTTCTTCTTTCTCAATATCTCTTTGCAAATTTGTGTAGTATTTTCTAGTTAGATCTATTATGTGCAGGTTCAACACATTTACACTTTCAAGGTCATGTAGTGGATGATGAGGTGGATATGGGGTTAGACTTCATAGTTCAATGAGTTTCATGACATACAAGGGCTCATATTATCTCACTTATGGATGCCTTTGTAGGGGGTGTGCTACACCTTCGTCTTCAATGCAACCTTTTTCCAAGATCATTTATTGCCATTTATTAATTAATGATCCAAACACATGTGCACTCCCAATAGTGAATCGATTATCTTGGAGGGAAGTAACACAATGTCACTTGAAAGAAGAGGTCCACAAAGTGCCATAGAGGTAATCATCAAATCGTTCTAGCGCACTAGTGTTAGTCTTTCATTCAAGCAGGATATTTATTATGTGTTTGATCTTTTGCAAGCCTTCAATTCTTTTAAGAGAAGAAATTAATCGTTATCAAGACCTGTTTGGGCAAGCATCTAGAAGGTTTATATTTTAGGCTTTTATCTTTTGCCAACCACCATCCCCCTGGGCCTTCAGCCCCTTCTTCCCATGAAATGTGGTACATGCCCTTTTTGGGTCACTAAAGTCAAAGGGCCTAGAAGAGGGCAATGTGATGGGAAAGCAATGAGCGAAAAGTGATAAGTATGGTCGGGAATGGTACGATGACCCCCCTCAATGGAGCCCCAGTTGCATCCCTTCCCCAAAAGTTGGCCACTTTCTAGGAAATTGATGACACTCACCAAGGCGAAACATGGTCAAAAGCATAATGTCCAAGCAGGTGTTTTATAATCAAAAGCAGCTTAAATACAACATGCTTAAATGCCTCAACTATTAGGGGGATTACCTACCACAATACTTGACTTGTACTGCATGGAGAAAGACCCATGTGCCTTCGAGAAGCTAGCTGGTGTGGTGGATGCGCTGAAGATGGATCCAAACTGTGATGATAGAGTGGGCTTCCATATGTACAAGTGGACACTACTAGTCATGTGGTCTCTCAACACTCCATATCTTCAACCTGAGGACCTTGAGACATCATCTCCTTAGTTATCCCACAAAATGGGGATAGCATGGTTAATAATCTTTGTTTCTTTGGAAACATTACTTCTCTTAGTAGTTTGGAGCATAGACAAACATGTTCAACTTGGGGGTTTATTCCAAGCATTTGGTTAACTTATATTAGTAGTTTAGAGCATAGAAAAACATTTTCAAATTGGGGGTTTATTTTAAGCATTTGGTTAGTTTATATCTCTTGGTTTGTATTGTATTATATTGGAGCTTTCATTGTTAAGGATCACCCACATAATTTTGGCATCCATTTGCTTTTATTCTATTAAAATTGGGCTCTTGTTCAACTTTCTCTATATATCTAGGAACAATGGTTCAATTATAGTAAAACTTAACAAACATTGTCTCGTTCAACTGTAGTGAAACTTAACAAACTTTATCTTCAACTAAAAAGCTCGATGATCATTAGAAGAGTTTTGAAATCTAAAATGAACCTCTTAAAAAATATAATAAAAATTTATAAGTTAATAATTTTGTGAGAAAAATATATCTAACAACTCACCTCTTACACTACACTCTATATAATCATTGTGAATTTCAATTCAAAGTTTATAACCCCAATATTGAAAATATGTTTATAAACCCACATGCAATATATGTTTTATAAACTCAATATTCAAGATATGTTTATAAACCCACATTGACATTAGTAATTGGCTCTTTTAAATTACATGTTTGTCATACATCACAGTTTTATTCAATACTTATATAATATGTTGGCTAACCATTACTTAATTTTATAAAATGAATACGTGTAAGTTTACTTAGATGTTCTACATAATCAACATATTCATTTCCGAGAATCAATTAATGGTTAGCGAATTAAGTTTTGAATTTTGAAACAACCAATATATAATATATATTGGAAAATATTTTATTTTAAGAGTACTTTATTTATTTATGAGTAATTTAAGGGTATATTTATATTATATGTAAAAGTAATTAATTATGAGTATTTTTTCATCATAACTATTTTATTTACAATATTACTATATTTAATTATAGATTTTTATCTACCATTTAGAATTTGACAAATAAATATATTTAATTGGAACAATGTCAACTCAATAATAAAGAATGGTGTTATTCTCTAAAATGTGATTGGTTCTTTTAAAATTGTTTTTGATTGTACATTTTTAGTTTTGAGACCCATTTTTGACCTCAAAATGATCATACTGATCATTTTACTTCTACTTTTGAGTCTCTAAATGTCTCCACTAAGGGAAAAATGGGTTTGCAATCACTATTGTTTTTTTTATCTAGAAAATTCACCTTAGATGTTAACCTAGAATACAATTTGTGCATCAAGTGTCGGGGTTTGTTTCAAGTGCCTCTATTTTTCATCATCCCTTGTTTAACATAATTTAGGGAAGAAACTATCACAGTTGGTAATACCTAAATACAAATGTGTTTCTCATACACCCTTAATTGACTACACTAATAGATTTGCGGTAAAAAAACAATGTTGTTACGACATTGTTTGAACATTTACATGTTAAAATCAATGTTTTCCAAAAAAAAAAACCATTTTTATTATTATTCAAACATCAACATCATTTTGTAAACATCGATACATTGAAATCTTCGGTAACTATCATCGGTATATCTACATTTTGTATGTTGATATGCTGACGGGTTTGCGATATGAATCTCTTAGAAACATTGTTTAAATGACATCTCTAGAAACATGTCTTAGAAGTTGCTAAACACCAGGTTCTAGAACTGAATGCTAAAGAAGACATTGATATATTGATGTCTATGAGTTTCTGGATATTGAAATTTGTGTTATCCTATTGACACTTAGATATTGATATATCAACATTTAAGAGATGCATTTTACAATGTAATTCTCATCCAACAATCCTTCAAAATTGTTATCTAAAAAACACTACTAAGAATGTGAAGGAGTATAGTTTCCTATGGTCTTGAATTCAACTTTGACAAGCATGACAATCCATGATTGTACTATCCTGATAATGTGATTATTCATCACCAATGTCAAACTATTATAACCATGAATTGGCATTGTTTCCCAACTTTAACCTATAACCATAGGTAACCCTCTTATAGAACATCAATATGGGTCATTTTCAAAGGGGAAAATTTAGAACTATGAGATGGGGATTTAATAGGAAAATGCAAAGAAAAAGCAATATAAATTATATTGGGTGATGAGAGAACTCTTCGTTGCATGTGTCCTTTGTCTTTATTTCTAACAAAAATTGAATGCTAAGCACATCACAATCACTTATATGCCATTTCAAATCATTTTACTATGTGCATTGGTGAATACATATAACGTCTAATATTTAATAAAACATAAACTACATTCCAACCATATCTCAATGTATAACAACATCATAATTGCATAAAAACAAGGTGAAGTTTTACTATTATCGCCTTTTCCAGCATTGATGATGTTAAAAGTGAAACCTCACCTTTTAACACATTTTCCACTATGGGGTAATATGGAATCACCATTGAGAACCCAACTTTTGACACTAAAATACAGCACGTACCACCCCAAGGATGATACACCAAAATGATTTTCAGAGTGATGCTTCTTGCCATAATATCGACTTGAACATAAGACCCTTATACTTTTTATATCCTCATTTGTTTTTGTTTTTCTCTTCATGAAGTTGACTTGCATTGGCAATATGCTAAAAATACTCATGCTCATTAGACTAAGATTGCAAAGCTCCAAATCTCACATGACACTAATTCTCTAATATTAAAAAACAACCTTAGTACTTATGATATATGCTTAGTTTACTAAATAATTTTTTTATTTTATTTCTCTCATTTGATCAACTTAAATTGACTTTCCATCAACGAGATTAAAATTTAAGGACAGATGAGAGAATAGACTTGACAATTTATCAGTGATGAAAATACTAAGGGAAGATCTCTAAGGTTGAACAAATTTCTAGTCTTTGATAAATATTGCATAGGAAACTATCTATTAATTCATGAATAAATGTAGGTAGTGTACATGGTATCCAAATTTGAGGCGTCTACAAGAGAGTATGGTATAATTCGACATCGATAGGGGTGGACAAATGGAGTCATAAAACTGAAAGTGGTACAAATTCATATACTTTTTATTAATATAAATGGGTAATATGTGTATTAGAAACAGGTTGTAGTCAAGCTTGATAGAATAGTAATACAAAAATAATGTTATCTCTTAACAAAAACCAACATAACTATCAAGCAACGTGTGTTAGGTACATAAATATCTAATTCATCATTTCCAGAGGATTTCAATTATTTTTTTTCTAATGTGGACTCTATAAAAGAAACCTAATATAAATATTTGTCTGCGTAACATGTAGTGACTAATGAAAAACATGCCATGCTAAATGCTTCATCTTGACCAATATTAGTGGGGTGAGATTCTAGATTTTCCAAGTCCATGTCTTCAATCATTTGATGAATCGTTTCCTTTTCCTTGAGATCATTGGAAGCTAAATTCACTAATATTATATAATTTGAGGTAGCTTAGTGGGAATATTTGTTGAGATTACAAACCATATTCCTTAACATTGAGAATTCATCTTCTATAACTTGGATTTGTCTCTTTTGTTGCACAAGGGTATCCATAACCACTACATTTTGGGATAAGTGTTGATATTCATTCTCATGTACCTTAGTTGCCACCAAGAATATAGACATCCTATTACTATTGATAAAATCCTCATGCATGCCCAATACTTTGTGATTTTCCTGAATTTCCCTATAGTCCATGACCCAAATCTTCCACAGATGCTCGAACAAAGAGTAGATAGTAAATTCCCATAGAAACAATTCCAACAAGATGAACCATGGTTTCCCAATTAATAGAGACAAAAAGCACCCAACAGATGAAATTCCAACCCAAGAGGGAAAATACACAACAGATGCGAGATAATGCAACCCACACAAGAGAACAAAGTGGTCACAATAAACCAATCTAAGTTTCCTTTCTTGTAATCAATCAAAACCTAGAGAATGGAATTCCAAACCTCCCTCAAGAAGAGACTACCCAGATTCAAATGGAGGAAACAGAGACCCATGTTCCCAAGGCTACAAAGTAGGGCCTCCAAAAAACCTCCAACACTCAAAACAAGGACAAGAACATAGTTCTAAACGAATGCCAGTGCATAGCACCAAACTAGGGAAGAAACCACTAGAGTTGAGCCAAAGCCACTAAGAAAAAACCAAGAATTGCCAATAAATTCAAAAGGGAGCGATTACTCGAAATTCCATCTAAACCATAGTCGACCACTACTAAGTCTCCTCGTCGAACAAAGCACCTGCACTCTAATCCATTATCCTACCTTTCCTCTTTAGAAATTCGTCGCAAGCTTCAAATTGTCGACTGAACATAAAGGCTAGCATGTGTGAGGATGTTGTAAGGGTGATGTGCTTTTCATCTTTCCTCCATCTTGTTATACTATGATGACATGAATTCACTTCCATGTGTTGATTGATAAGCTTGTGATCCAGATTATTTTGAGAACGAAATGAAGGCAGAGATATAACAATGAAAAATGCAGCGATATTGCGAGAAACAAAACAATATTGCAATAAACACAGATACAGTAATGCACAATTTTTATTAATGAGAGAATGTACAAAAACTATAAAATTACAAGGTGAATAACTCGCTAGAATGGTGGCAACTTATCTCTGAGAAGAGATGTGATGGTTATGTTCATTCGCAAGAAGATGATGATTATCACAATGAGGCTCTAGAGGCCTTTTTATCATAAATAAAATCCAAAATCCTAACCCCGGAAGATGAAACTCCAAAAGGTTTGCGAACCCTGATGGGGGTAGTTGATATGTCAACTTCCCAAGGGCGTAACTTTTGCATATGATTTTCGTTTAGGGCGCACGATAGCTTGTTTGAAAGGTCTATTTGAGGAATACACATTTTTTCTTCACAATCTGGCTAAAGCCTATAGTGTGATTGTGGTGGGCCCAAAAAATACTGCTTAGGTCCTCAAAATGACCCCAAAAGTTTAGGACCCAAAACGATGTAGAAAAACTACCAAGGTGGAAACCCTTGTTTTGAGCCAGTGGAATAGGTGGGTGGCCGTTGATTTTCTCCTGGATCAATCCTCCCACCTTAGGAAGGAATGGTATCCATTGTGTGAAGATACCAAGGATTATTTTGTTGAATCTGAACCTTGGTGAGCTGCTTGCCTTGTTGAAGAAGTTATCCTACTTAGCTTGTTGAAGGTTGTTATGAACTTATTGTTGGAGGGGTTGGATCTATTTAACTAGTCTGGCTGCATGATTTGCCTGAGTGTGGGAGGACTTTGTTGGTGGATATGTAGTAGAACTATCTTGGTGCTCTTCTACAATATTTTTGATCTGCTTCTGTTGGATAGAAGGGTATTGGGTTGAGGCTGCAGTGGTTGCAGTGTCCTTCTCTTTTGACCAGGTTGTGAAGTTGCTAAACTTTGTGGTATGAGATATTAATTTGCGACAATGTTTTTTCAAAACAATATTCAGAACTGCCTCTGGTATCCTATAGGGCTAACCCCCCAAAGTAACAATGATGCTATGGGGTCGAGACTCATAAACAATGTGACACCTCCACATATATGGCTGGCCTAATAGAACATCATAGAATTTCAATGGGGAAACATCACACAACACCTCATCCTCGAAGGGCTTGATGCCATATGACAGGCGAAACTGTTGGCTAACATGAAGATCTCATCCACAACAAAGCCATATGACGTATGGTTGCGGGTTTGGTGTTGTTGGAAAATCCAACTGCTTGATGACTTTTTCTGAGATGAGGTTCTTCTGTCTTCCGCTATCAACAACAAAATGCAGCGGGGTCCCCTTCACCCACATCTGTGAATGGAAAAGGTGCTCCGCCTCCTCAGGATCCTCTGGTTCTTCTAGTTGGATTGTTGTGATCACAACAGTAGTAGTGGGTTATGCATCAATTATTTGTCTCATTTTATTATTGTCTGAATTGGAGTCTGAGTCATGGCTCGACTATGTTTATTTGAGCTCAACCACCAATGACTGTTTCGAGCGACATTCATCGATGTTGTGCCAAGGTATTTTTTGGAAGTCGCACCACTTCCCAATGTCCTTCTTCGTCTTCATGTTTCTCTTCTTTTCCTATGGCTTGGGCTAGTTGTCTTGAGGTTGACTGTTCTGTGAGTTAGGGTTTCCTTTACCATACTTTGGTTGGTGCATATTTGCAGACCCAAATTCCCACTTGTTCAGTTGCTTGAATTTATGCTTAATTTTCATAGAATATCTATAAGCGGCTCCCAGTGATGAGATATCCAAAAACTCCATTTCATTTTGGATGTACCTATGTAGAGTCTTGCGGTATATCAGAACCAGATGTCGCTCAAATTCTTTGATACCCAGCTTGGTGCACAAGGTATGGAAGGTATTTTTGAACTCTGACATCGTTTGGTCCCACTTTTGATGCAGCGTGGTCCATCTCATGTACTAGTCATAATAGTTTCCCACAGGGTAATATTGCTCCTTGACTACATCTATAAAAAAATCCCAAGTGGGCTCGACCCCAAATATTCCAGACTCCTCTATGGAACTTTGCTCCTAGTAAGTTTCCCACCAATGTTTTACATGGGGGATATCCTTAAGGAGCACAAAGGTGATCTTTTCTATGTCAGAAAATTTTTGAACAGAGAAATAACCTTCTAGCAAATTTAACCATTTTTCCAAATCATCCACATCGATCTAACCTTCAAATACGGGAATATCAAAATTAACTTGTACCTTGAATGGGGTAGTGTCTCCAAAGTGACTGCTTGATGAAGACACACTTGTTATTGTAGGCAATCATTGAAGGATTTGGGAAAAATTCACCAACATCTCGTTCCTCTGTTATGTGAGGTATTTCATGAAAAACAAATTGATGGGATCTTCTACTCCCCCATCTCTCTTATTTTCCACCATGGGAGGTCGCTTGGGCTGGCAAGAGCAGTTTTCCTCAAGAGAAACAATCTTGAGATCCAACTCTCTATACCCTAACATCTTCGGGGACATGCACTAAGAAACTAAAAGAATTATCTTTCTCTGATACCACTGATCCGAATTATTTTGAGAATGAAATGAAGGTAGAGATATAACAATGAAATATAAAGAGATATTGTTAGATACACATAAATATTGCAATAAACACAAAGATACAGTAATGCAAAGTTTTTATTAATGATAGAATAGACAAAAACTGTAAAATTACAGAGTGAATGACTTGCTATAATGGTGGCATCTTATCTCTGAGAAGAGATGTGAGGGCTACGCTCATTCGCAAGAAGATGATGATTATTACAATGAGGATCTAGAGGCATTTTTATCATAAATAAAATCCAAAACCCTAACCCCAAAATTTGAAACGCCAAAAGGTTTGTGGGCTCTGATGGGGGTAGTTGATACGTCAACTTCCCAAGGGCATAACTTTTGCATACGATCTCCATTTGGGGCACACGATATCTCGTTTGAAAGGTTTATCCGTGGAATACACATTTTACTGTCACACTTTGGCTAAAGCCTATAGTTTGATTATGGTGGGCCCAAAAAATGTTGTTTAGGGCCTCAAAATGGCCCCAGAAGTTTAGGACCCGGAAATATGTAGAAAAACTGCCAAGGTGGAAACCCATGTTTTGAGCCAATGGAATAGGTGGGTGGCCATCGATTTCCACTTGGATCAACTTGATATGTGGCACCATACATAATTTATATTTGAAATAGAACCTAGGGATATCTTGGAATGAAATAACCCCCATTTTTCCTTAGGATTGCTTCTTTCAATCTTGAAGGCTTGTTTGCGAGGGTGTTTGCTTAATTCTTTAGAGATTTCAGAACTTGGAAAAATGTGATATCCTTAAACCAAAGAGTTTCCTTTATTATTCTCAAAATAATACAAGCTAGATTGTTGTCAAATGGTATTTTCTTTTTGTTCATAATATTGATAATTATGATTAATCACCAATAACAATCAATGTCATCTCTCTAGCCACATTTATAGAGAGGAATCCATGGAAAAGAGTATACACATCATCCTGGTTGTTTATGGCATTCCCTAAGCCACATTCATAAGATAGTTCTTGTTTCCCATTGGGATAAAGGATGAACCCCCTCACACCTACCACCCCTAAGTTTCCTTTTGAAGCCCCATAGAAGAAGAGAATGCATTTTTTTTCTTGGTACTACCACTCTTTGAAATATTCCTCGTTCATTCTTATCTACCAATTAGAGTGATGAATTGGTTGAAGGGTGATTAGTTTTAGATGTGAATCTCCTCCCATGATAATATATAAAAGACACTCTTTCTCTTCATAATCAAGCAGATGCACCAGGTGACCTTTTGTGCCCTGAATTTTGATAGCTTTTCCCGAAATCCCCCTTGCTTTTGCAACAATTATAGTAGGGTTAATATTTTTTTGTTGAAATGTGGCTTTAATATGGGCCAACTAAACTTTGCAACAAATAAATTTTGGCAATGCTTTTGAAATTATTTTGAGAAAAAGATTGTTGGAAATGATCCCCTATAACATTTGAACCAAATACTGAGTGTGTCTCTCCATGAATATGAAACTATCATCCTATGAGTGATCCTTGCAACGGAAAACTAAAACACATGCATATAAAAGATGCAATCAAAGAAAATATGACGATGGCCTTCAACCTATTCTTGGAACAATGTGCATCATGATAGCCCCTATATCCCCCTTTTTAAGAGGTTCTTTGTAGTCAAAATCTTGTCATGGACCAAGATGCACTCCTAAGATTATATAGTTTCTTAGAAGCAATTACAGTGCTCTAATGACCCATTTGATGTAAATCACCTAGACTCGGGGTGTCTATCTTAATATAATAAACAGAGAACTACCACCCCATCCATGTTGATCAACTACTTCTAATGTATAGGTGAGAATGAATGCACTATTGGACACACCTACCACACTTAGAGGGGGGGTGAACGAGTGTGGGGCTCTTTTTCCCAAAATCTTCCCTCTTTACAAAAAATCCTTAGTTAACATTCAACATTTATTCATTACCCATTGTTGTCATTTATAACCAGTTAGATGAGAACATATATTAACAACATATATCAACAATATAGCATCATCAAGTCATCACTACAAGGAACACAAAGAACACAAGATGTATGTACAATTTTTCTTTTTATTATGGACAACAATCCGGGGGTTTATCAGCAACAACTGAATAGAGTACAACTCTACAAGAGCATCATCTATATAATGAAAGACTAAGCTTACACCCTCAGAACCAACTGAGATGAGGCAACAATCCTCAATAGATATCAATATGTCAACATGTACGCGACCTGTCAGTAGTACAACCAGCATATGTACGCTCCCTAGATCACTACATCCCGCGTATGCACGTGGACATTGTATATAGCAGCCTGCGTATACCTTCTGAGCAGTTAGGGTTTATCCTTCAAGATCAACTCAGATCATCTACAACCAGTATATCATTCTCTTATGTCTCTGACTGTTCAATCTGACCACCATCCAACACATCCAAGCTCTCCAATAGCTTATTCATGCTCCACAATAAATCAATATGAATGTTATCTCAATCATGTATAAAGAACTAGTATACCATAGCAATCATGTCACCACTGACTCACAAGAGTACTGCTCACTCCATCAACCAAATCATCGAAACTTAACCATATCATAGAATCCATACCAAGAATTCCCTAAGCATTCACAACACAACAAACAATGGTATCCATCAAGACAATAATGTAACCATACCAGTGTCTTAGTGATAGATCTGAGCCCATAGAATGCAGATCTGAAACTTGCCTCATCATCCAAGAGCTTGGCACCAGATCAAGCACAAATCTCCATGATTTTATCCACTATACGCTCCTTGTACACAGTCAGCCCGCGTATATATTCAATGTATACACACCCTATACACAAACAACACACGTATACCTCAGAAACTAGGGTTTGTGAAGCTCTGAGAATTTTGCGGTCAATATCTCTGACATTGCCGAAACTTTGATGCGTCCATGAGATCCTCCTCTTGCTCTCTTCCTCAAAATAGATATGCAATCATGCTCAAGATATCCACACCAATAAGATGCTCTCACAAGAAGCTCTCCATCAATACTCCAAAATATATTCACAAGACGCTCTCCATTGATCCACAAAAGGGAT
>SNQJ01S0075337.1:16070-37068 GCA_010110895.2 Picea sitchensis | reverse complement strand
AGTGTGTAACACATTGAAAATCTATCAAAATCGAATATGTCAAGGTTCACGTGATTATTGATATTGAAGGGGCCAACTTAATTTTCATTAAATATTGTTTAGAATGTAACATGTGTAGACTGATTGTATATTTTTTTCTAAGGTTAAGCTCTCTTATGGCTAGGATAAAAGAAAATGTCGCCTTAAAATTAAAATTACATTAAGATACAAATCACCTAAAAATTAAAATTACATTGAGATACTCGCCTGAAAATTAAAATTACATTCAGATAAAAATTAAAATTACATTCCCTCGTTCAATAATGAAGAAAGGAGAAACTGTTTATAATGTTTATACCCTGAAATGCAAGTGAGGGTTTCATTCAGTAATGAAGAAAGGATAAAACTTTTATAATGTTTATAATGTTTATACCATGAAATGTAAGTGAGGGTTTCATTCAGTAATGACGAAAGACAAAAACATTTTCAAGACTTCAAAATCTCACGAAAATAAATTCTTGAATGCATGCATGCAGGTCGACCATTGAAGGAAGTCTCGTGGGCTCCCTTCAATGGTGACCCCACATGCATGCATATAAAACTGAGAACCTAAAACCATAAACTATAAATCCATCATTTCTAAACCTAAATTTGTCTTGGCTAAACCTAAATCATATCAGAGTTACATATTTAGGTTTGATGCATCTATTGGTGTCTACTGGAAATTCAGATATATTTAGGTTTGATGCCTCTAGTGGTTTCCAGGAGAGGCATCAAACCTAAATATGTAACTCTGATATGTTACAGATCATATCAAATTTCAATATGGTTTAGGTTTACCGATGAGGGATATAGGTATATCACTAAACCTAAATATGTAACCTGTAAACCATAATTGAAGCAAACTAATTCCATAAATTTTAAAGAGACAGAGGGAGATCTTACCTCATCTTGCTCAATGCTTTATTGATTTGGTCTTCTTCCCAATCCACACCGATATCCTTCTCTTGATGGTGCTCCAATGCATCCAATCGGTCTGCAATCCTTAAAAGTATGGATATTGTAATTGCAGGTATATGATCACAGAAAGGAGACCATAATATGAACACATTGTTTAAACATTCGACTTTTTCAACTTTTTCATTGGAATCCAGTTAAATAAATCTTGGTGAAATCCTCATTTTTTGTTGTTTAAATTGCATTTTAAAATGCATAAATGGATTAATCACCTTGAAAAAACCTCGAGGCACTCGAAATATACAGACTCGATCACTCAAATATGGAATTCCAATAATTTTTTACCAGATTTCATTAAAAACCGATTGAAAAAAACACCCGTAAAAACTCCAAAAAGTCGAACGTTTAGACTACGCGATAATGCCAAAAACTACATCCATACTTAAAATAACAAGATGGCCATAAATTTAAATTGAACATAAATCATGTATATTTTAACCCTATACAACTATTTACTGCAAATAGATTTTCAATAAAAGAACATAAAAGATACAATGCCAAATACACACATTACACAGAGATTTTTCCCCTAGAAACCCAAACCAGGAAAACCAACATCTTCTATATTCATTCACACATACATTGTTTACAATACAATATACATATAGGAGCCAGTGGTATCCAAAAACGTAATCCAATGACTTGGATTAGTCAATATCCCTAATTCCTTAAATGGAAATAGAAAACCATCAACGAAAAACCATGTGCCAAAAAAATGCCCAAAAATGGACACAAAAAACGAGGACAACCCAAAAATGGACACAGAAATCGAGGATTTGTTTTCTAGGGGAGTTGTCGCCAAACCCCTGCGTAGGGGGGGCTAGAGGTCCCCCTTTTACCCCTTGCACGTCTGGCGCAACGTAGACATTAGTTATAGTGATGCAAAGAATATAACACATATACAACATTCTCCCATTTGTTGTTTTATTTGCATACAGGGGGTTACAAGGTTACATAGTCAACAATCCAGGGCATTAATGCCCATAGATCCTCTACACCAAGAGAACTTCTCAGTGCTCATAGATTTTTTTAATGAATTTGCAACATTCTTGAAAGTATCCACCTTCATCAACAACACCTTCTTTTCTTCAACCATGTCTCTCACAAAGTGATATTGAACATCAATATGCTTTGTCTTTGAATGATAAGTTGGGTTCTTCACTAGAAAAATTGCACTCCCACTGTCACACTCTATCCTTACAACTTGTTGTACCAACTCAATACCTGAGCACAATCTTTGTAACCATATTGCTTCCTTGCTTGCATGAGTCGCTACCATGTATTCATCTTATGTAGTGGAAAGTGCCACTACAAACTATCTTTTTCTCATCCAACTGATTACTCCTCCAAACAGGTTAAACACATACCCACTTGTAGATCTTCTATGATATAGATCACCATCCCAGTCTACATCCACAAAGCCAAGTATGTCCAACACTCTGTCCAAACTTGGCCTTCCTTGGTAGCACAATCCATAACTAGTAGTGCCACGCAAATACCTGAAAAACTCTCTTTACTGTTATCCAATGCTCCTTCCTTGGTTTTGACATATACCTGCTCAAAAATACCACTACATGTGCAATGTCTGGTTTAGTACAAACCATTGCATACATCAAACTTCCATCTGCACTCACATATGGAACATGAGACATTTCCTGATCCTCTTCTTGTGTCTTGGGACACTGATCCACAGACAACTTACACCTACATGAATAGGGACCCTGACCGGTTTACATTCCTGCATATTAAACCTCTGCAATATTGTCTCCACATATTTTATCTGATTTAACCAGAGTTTCTTGTTTTTCCAAACTCTTTTAATTTCCATTCCCAAAATGAATTTTTCAGCACCAAGATCCTTCATGTAAAATTTAGAGGACAATTGAGTTTTCACATCCTGGATAATTGTTACACATCAAAATTACTCACTTCAATGATGACCTATTGTCTTCACTATAAGTGTCGCAAGTGTTTCTTTTTATCCATAAGTGTCACAAATGTCGCAGACATCATATATTCATCTTGCCCATGTCGTGTCTCGAATGACATCACAAGGACACTTAAAAGACACCCTCAAAGACAGTTTTAAGAAGGAGAAATCATCTAATGAAGATTACAAATCTTTTACCATGGAAAAAACCACTCAATATTCATTTTTGAAGGCCAATGCTCCCCTACCCACTATCAGGGAGTGCCAGTGCTCCCTACCTTTCTTTAGGGGAGCATTCCAACACTTTGTGCACCCTTTTGGGGGAGCACTAGGATTTTTTAAGGAAATTTTGGGTAGCGCTCCCCTACCCACTGTCAGGGAGTGCCAACACTCCCTACCCTTCTTTGGGGGAGCGTTGCAACACTCTGTGCCCCATTCTGAGGGAGCATTTGGTTGTTTGAGGAAATCTTGGGTTGTTGAGGAAAATCAGGGAAACATCCCCCTCATATCTGGAGTTGGTTCGATTCGAATCTGAGGTTAAGGCTGGATATTAGGGAGGATCCACAACTGATGGAGAAGGATCCTCAACCTATCCCGAGGATCTCTAAGGTGGTTGGGTCTCTCCAAGCTTATATAAGGAGGCCTTCTCATGGTGAAAGGGATAGATGGAGTGAGAGAGATACCTAACTTATGATCTCATAAGGAAGGAAGAGACATTGAAGGCATCAAACTTATGATCTCATGAGGAAGATAATTAGTGCAGCATAGTCATTCTGCTTGTGGATCATTTGAGCAAAGGGTTTGGACAAAGAGAGCTTGGTGAGGGTACTGCAACTTCATAAAAGGTATGCAAGTATTTCTATCTAGTTCTCATTAATACATGTGCTTGGCCTTTTTCTTTCAAGGTTGTGTATGCCTACATGAACTTGTCTTTGATAGATAGATCTAGTTTTGGATTAATCATGGTAGAATAGGAAGTTTTTTTGTCTCTGTTGTTATTGGATTTTAGGACTTGTTGAAGAGCTTGGGTACCAAGGTTCAACTTGGACTAGGCAAGGACATACATCGTAAAAAGGTACATCTTCTTCCTTTTCTCTATTTGATTTAATTATCTAGGTTTAAAAGGATGTCAGTGACCAAAGTTAGCACCTTTTTGTCTTGATCTTAGAGATTTAGGGTTCAAGAGGAAATCCACTTGTACGTAGGGGGATTTTCCTGTAACAATAATCTCTTTGTCATTTCCTATCAGCAACATGTCATCCACATACAAGACCAAATAAATAAAATGATCACCAATTAATTTAAAATACACACATTGATCCTCTTTGCTTCTTGTGAAGCCAAGTCCCAACGTATAAGTATCAAATTTTTGATACCACATCCTTGGTGATTTTTTTAAACCATAAAAGAACATTTTTATCTTGCATACCAACTCCTTCTTTCCCTTCACAACAAAGCCTTTTGGCTACTTCATGTATATTTATTCTTCTAGATACCCATGTAGGAATGTTTTCTTCAGATCCATCTATTCTAGTTCAAAATAAAACACAACATCAACAGATAACATAAATCTAATAGAAGTTAATTTGGAAACATGAGAAAAAATCTCACAAAAATCAATTCCCTCAACCTGGGAATAACCCTTTGATACTAACCGAGCTTTGTATTTCTTCACTTTTCCTTTAACATTCAGCGTATTTTTAAATACCCATTCGTTGCCAATGGGATTTCTTCTAATCAACAACTCCACTAGATCCCAAGACTCATTCTTATCCAAGGCTTTCATTTCTTCAACCATGGCCTTTTCCCATAGTTTTGCATCCTTTGAATCCACTTCCTCCCTAACAATTCTAGGATCATCATCAGTAATAGACAAAGAAAAATTTGAATGAAAATCAGGTGGAGTGTACCTTTATGGTATCCTTTTTTCCCACATCGATCTCCTCAATATTGGAGTATGAGGATCTTCTTCTTTTGATCCATGTTCTTATGTAGAGTATGATTCATCATCCTTTGTCTCAAACTCTATTTCCTATGGTTCTTCCTTACTTGGTAGGACTTCCTCTTTGGAAACATCCTTCATTTCTTTAAATACCACATCTTATCTATACACAACCTTCTTAGTTTCTAGATTCCAAATCTTATTATAACCTTTAATACCATCTTTATACCTAATAAAGATATACTTTTAAGCCTTCTTATATATCTTACTCATGTTTTCCTTTGGAACGTGAACATAGGCCTCACGGCCAAATACCTTGAGATGTGTAGAAAGAGGGTTTATTACCAGTCCATACCTCATGTGGAGTCTTGTCATCCAGTGCTAATGAGGGTGATCAATTGGCCAGGTAACATGTAGTACCCACTACCTCTGCCCATAATTATTTCCCTAACCCGACACCCTTGATCATGCACCTTGCTTTTTCCATCGGTGTCATGTTCATCTTTTATGCAACTCCATTTTGTTGAGGTGTATATGGAGTAGTCGTCTACCTTGATATACCTCACTTCTTACAAAAATATTAAAATTCATTCCTGTGGAACTCTCCACCATTATCCGTCCTCGACACCTTAATTATTTTCTCTGTTTGATTCTCAGCAAGAGCCTTAAACTCTTTAAACATGTCAAAGAATTCAAATTTCTTCTTGAGGAAATATATCCTAGTATTCCTCTAGAATTCATCTATAAAAGAGACATCGTACATAGTTTTTCCCAATGATGGAACCGACACAAGTCCAAATGCATCACTATGCACTTTCTGTAAAATTCCTTCTACCCTTGTTGCACCAGAGGAGAATATTACTTGATTTTGCTTCCCATATACACAATGTTCACATAAATCAAAATCTAGAGAGGATTTAGATATACCTTCAACCATACCTTTATCGTGTAGTAGTTGAAATCCCTTCTCTCCGATATGCCCCAGTCTTTGTTGCCACATCATAACCTTTTCTTCATACATTGTAGGAGTTTCTTCTTCTTTAACTCCAATATCATGAATAATGGAACTATTACACCCATTACTAATAGTGCTTCCTTGCAACTTATACAAAGTTCTAATCCGAACTCCCTTCAACAACACCATTTATCCTTGAACCATCCAACAGGTTTCCTTTTCAAATACTATTTTTACCACTGCCTCATCCGTTTTTCTTACAAAAATCAAATTTATGGCCAATCTTGGGATTTTCATAACATCAGATGTTCTAATCCTTCCATATATGAGCCTCAACTTGAATTTTCCTCATCCTATTATTCTGTATGTCAATTCATCACCGAGGAAAACATTACCTCCATCGTACCTTTCATATTCACAGAACCACTCCCTATGGGGAGTCATATGAAAATATGCACCTGAGTCAACCAACCATGCCTCATGATATGCATGTGTGCTTGAAGAAGTCGAGTACACAACTCCTCCTTCCTTAGAGGTATTTTATTATGTAGAGGTAGCACCTTCATATCCCTTCACTTTCTCAACGCTTTTGGATCTACATTGCTTCTTGAAGTGCTCTTCTTTTCTGCATCTCCATCATACCTTTACAAACTTTTTGGGAGATTTAGATCTACCCTTAGACTTAGATCTCCCACTTGAGGACTTAGATATATTTATTTCCTGGGAGAGTCCTCTTGCAAATAATGAATCTATGCTCTGTCCTTCCATGTTCTTCCATCTCATCTCCTCCGACAACAAGGATGAGACCACATCATCGAAACTCAAGGTAATTGTATTACTACCTATGGCCACGACCAAACTATCACACGAGTCTGGTAAAGAGCACAGTAAATTGATACACTTATCTTCATCTAAAATTTTAATCTCAACAAATAACAATTGACTTACCACGGTATTGAAGGAGTTCAGATGCTCTGTCACCGAGTATCCATCTCTCATCCTCAGGTTATACATCTTTTTTCCGCAGGAACAATTTAATTACTAGGGACTTAGACTGATACAAGTTCCCCAACTTATCCCATAATTCCTTGGTTGTAGCTTCCCCTGACACATTCAGTAATACTTTATCTGAGAGACACAATCAGATTGTTCTCTTTTCCTTCCGATCCAAATTTTTCTAGTCATTTGTTGACGTTCGTGTAGGTGTAGTACATGAATCCACTGCAACCCATTGATCTCTGTCTACCAACATATCTTCCATATTGAGATTCCATAGCTCAAAAATTTGCCCATTAAATTTCTCGATCTCTGTTTTCGAACAACTTGCCATTTCTCTTCACCTAAAGAATCAATATCGTGGATCTCCCACTGTAACAAGGCTTATCATAGTCTCAAGCCAAACCCCTGACCACAAAGGCGTCCCCTTGAGGCCAATAATATCTCTGATACCAAATGTAGATTTCAACCTTGTACAATTATTTACTGCAAATAGATTTTCAATAAAAGAATATAAAAGATATGATGGAAAATATACACATTACACAGAGACTTTTCCACTGGAAACCCAAACCGGGAAAACCAACATCTTCTGTATTCATTCACACATATATTGTTTACAATAATATATACATATAGGATCCAACGACATCCAAAAACCTAATCCAATGACCTGTAGTAGTCAACAACCCTAATTCCTTAACCGAAAATAGAAAATCATTGATGAAAAACCATGTGTTGAAAAACTTCCCAAAAATTGACATGAAAACCGAGGAAATTGTTTTTCAGGGGCGCTACCCCTTTAACCCCCCTCTTACCCCCATGTGCGCCCAAAAAAACAAAGACGTTAGTTCTAGTCATGCAAATAATATAACATGTATCCAACAAGCCAAACCTGACATTAGGACATGCCACAATTCATATCTCGAACAAATGTCTGCCCCCAATATGATATGTGTGATCCCTGGTAATCAAGTTGAGGTAGTGCTTTATGCATACATATTGATATTCGCTAATCATGTAAACATGACAATTATATGGAAAGACAATAATTTATTAACATCATTAAGTAAATGTGAAAAAGTAAACAGGTCAATACATGCATTCATAAATGTGAGGAAGTTATAAACATTAAATCTCATTCATTCATTTGGGAGGACGAGGAAGAATATGTCAGCATATTCAATTTCTAGCCATAAGATCAGGATTTATAATCAAAAGATCATTAATTGTGCCCATCTCCAATAGGTGTACACCTATCGACTTAACTATCAACATAATTATATAAATAAATAAATCTCATGGCTTTCTTTATTTCTTAGTTCTCTAACGTGGCCAACATTATTAACACTGTGAACTTAGGAACCATTTAACTTTGATTTTTTCTATGTATTAAGCATACCTAAGAATACTTTTTTTGAATTAATGATGCAAGTTGTCTATAATTTATGCTATTTAGATTCAAGTTTATAATAATCTCTATTTGTCTAATTTTTTCATATATTTTATATTATTTTTATTTAAAAATTTGAGGAATTGTTAGAATTATTATAACAAGTATTAAAAATACAAATTCAATAATGTAAATTTGAGATTTGAGCAATTTTCACTAATCAAATTTTAGTGATAATTACCAAAAATAAAATCAAAATCAAAATCATAAAAGGTTTAAACTTTTCTACTAATAATTAATAAAATATTTTAAAATATTTTCATAAACTTTCATTAACTTCTTATCATTGGTAAGACTTGGTAATGTTTTTTCAAAATCAAATAAAATTGTTGGCACAAGAAGACAAGCATCACGTCTAGTCATGTCTCTTGCATTAGGCGCTGGATTCACAAGGAAGACCCTGGGTGGAAGAGAGATGGTATTGAAATAAAATTGCGAGGTTCATTTTTTTTTTTGATTTTTGAATTAATTTACAATGGTGTTATGGCCCATCTACACACCTTATACCTATTGCAAATTCTATTCATTCATGCAAGGCTATTCCTTTTTATAGCACCATTTCACATCTTGGATTTCTAATACAATCTTATCAAAGATATTATAAAATGAAATTTCAAACATTTTTTCTTGCTTACTTGATAGGACAATAGTTACTTTATTTTAAATGAATATGTTTAGGTATTCGAACTAGATTCATCCAACTACCATATTTGTCAATATTTATCAATGGTGTCTTTAAACAAGCTTCCAAGGGTTGCATTTTGGGTTTTAACATATAATGTTTTAGATATTGAAAAGTTAACTATAATGGAATAAGGTTATAGAGGTGGTATTAGTTTGAGTGAATGGACACATATCATTAGATTCATTTTAATTTTGGTTTTATCAAGTGCATGGATGGATCAAATTCTTGGAGATGCAAGTATTGTTTTAGAATGCAAAAGTTGAGGAAAGGTTCGCAGCTCAAGGGATTTGAATCCTTTCAGTGTTTCATAGATTTAGAGTTAAGCTGGATCTAGGTTGGTTCTAGTTGCAAGCTATCACATGAACGTTATAAAGGATCATCACTATGTATATGTTTGACATGAATATTTTCATTTCAAATTTACTAAATATCATTTATAATATAGAGAGTATTATCAAGAATATGATTCATGTCTATATATTTAGATAAATCCTAACATAAATTCAGGAAAGTATATGATTAAGATGCTCAATTTGTAGCTTTATATGACATTGGAACCTCTAAGGTTATAGTATACTAGTTTGATGAATATTTTTGAAAGATGGATCGAAAAGGGGTCAATGGGCATCTCTAAATATTTTCTAAAATTATTAAGTTCTTAACATGGATGCATCTCATACTAGGTAAAAAGGAAATGATTTTGATTGATGATACAAATAAGGTCATGGTGGTGGCACTTCATGGTATAAGTCTTCCTTCACTTGTTTCAGTGGATACTATTTCTAAGGTAGATTGTTTTTATTTGTATTCTCCAAGTCAGCGACCAATAGAGGAAAAGGTAGAATCTCTTGGCACAGTGTTAACCCCTAATTCATGGCACATTACCCCTTAATTGGGGCATATTACATTAGTATTTTTATTTTATTTATGTCGGCTTGGGTCCATTAGTTGTAATTGTACCTCCTAGTCTCCTATATATACCAAGGATACCTTTTCATTTGGAATCATCTTGTAATTGTGAATTCATATGTTGTATAAGGAGGTTTCCCCCTCGAAGAGGCTTATTATCTTAATTTCTCTCTTTTTTAAGGCATTGAGTACTTATTCTGAGTTTTTTATGATATTTTGATATTTCATTCTTAACATTTGGTACTAGATATAGACAATCCTCGAGACTGGCTTCTTCAAAACAAGTCTTCTTGGAATTTTCACTACAACTTTGTTTTTGGAAGGTTTCAGGATTTGGAATTTCTGTGGTGTATAGGAGACATATAGAGATAATGTGGGTCCAAATTTAATACCTTGTTTCGTTATATTTTTGGAGATACATTATGTTCAAGTTAGGGTTTTTTACTAGTCCTGAAACTAGTATGAAACAAGTCTTCTTGGAATTTTCGCTTTCAATTGTTTTTGGATTGGTTTAAGGTTATGAAATTTTTACATTACAAAGGTGGAATAGTGAAGTATATTTTGTAAAACTTTCATCCCTTTATTCATTGTACTATGAAATTTATTCCTTGAGTAAATCAGGGTTTTTAGCTGGTCCAAATTTCAGTCTAAAACATCTGTTCTTCGGAAAATTGTTATATCTTAAGCTACCAACCTCAAAATTGAGTGAGACTTGTTTCATTGGTTAGGGTACGGACCGAAGTTGTATTGGTACTAATTTAAATTTATGAAGTGAATACATTGACATGTGTCATTCTGTACAAGTTCTCTCTCCTGAAAGGGAAAAAATTAGCACATCTTGGGAAAGTCATCATAAAATTCTATTGGATAATCCAATCTTTGTCTAACCTATGGGGTTGCAAAGAAGACACATAAAGATACCTCGGGTAGATATTTTAGACTCATAAGGGCCAAAATTTCAGAGCTACAATAGAAGAAATTTCATCTAGAAGAACAGTCTCCAAATTAGGGTTTTGAAAGGTGTGTTTTGTTTTTTGGAAATTTGCATATCTTTTGAATAGAAGATCCAATTGGGGTGATTTAAAAAGTGGAATAAAGTGGGATAATAGGAGTATAAAAAAAAATTGAGAGGATCATAGGTTTTTTTAGGTACAGATGTATTCTAGTGTCTTTAAACATAGGAGTTGTCGTTACTTTTCAATTCTACAACCCGGGGATTGTGTGGTTCTTCCATGTATCTAGAGTGTATCAGAAGGCCCCTTTTGAACAATTGTGCATTAAACAGAAATACTACGGATTTGAGCTCTCACGTACCTAACATATATCGGGAGACCCCCTAGAATCCTAAGACCAACCGAGCAAACCATTTGGCCATGTTGTTGCTATAGTACACCGAGAACAACACTCGGGGAGATCAATATCTAGTACATGGGTAGTTGGATAGTACGGATAAGGGCATGGTCAATCCTCCTTAGTTAGTTCCCTGAGGTATTGGGCCAAGTACTATTTTTGTACTCCACACGTATATCAGAGAGTTATAGCACCTGACACTCCCTTTTCTGTGATGACCTCTTCCTAAGCCAGTTAGGAATTCCTACCTTGTAGTGATACTTGGCCAACATGCCACCAAAAAAGGGAAATTATACACCAAATAATCCCTTAGAAATTCCTACTTGGACTCTTGATGAAGGTGAAGAAATGCACAAGGACATAGATGATTTACAAAAGAAGGCAGTCGCAAAAGATTAACTACAAAGGATGATGCATTCAACTGAAGCTAAGTTGGAAGCGATGATGGATAATAATATGAATAGATTAATAGAGGATATCATGGAAGGGTTGAAAAAGTTTCTAATAGTGAGGCCACCTAAAAGTGACAATGTATCCCATGAAATTCATGATGAGGACAAAAGGAAGATGAATCAATACTAGAGAAACTCCATCTTTGGGTTGAATACCATCCACTTTCCTAAGATCAATATGAGAAAATTTGATGGCAAGGATCCAATCACATGGATACTCTAGATGGAGCAGTTATTTGATCTACACGATGTGCCTTAAACACAAAAGGTATGAATTATTTCCTTATATTTAGAACATAATCAGTTTGTATGGTATCGATGGATTTGTCCTCACAAATCACTTGTCACTTGAAAAATTTTCATAGAAGAAATGATAGCACACTATGAGGATACAAGGAGCAATACTTCATCCAATTGATAAATCTCAAGAAAAAAGGTTCAGTTGTGGAGCACATTGAGAACTTACAAATATTAAATATAAAGGTAACATATATTCTAGATGAGCACTTGATTGATGTCTTCATAGGAACTTTAAAGGATATCATTCAACATGAGGTTCTCCTTTGGGAACCCAAATCATTGAAGAATGTGTTCAGGGTGGCATGAAATGTTGAAAGTAAAAATATGGCTATGGCTACTAGAAGGACCACCCCTAATATCTATTGAGAGAATAATGCTCCTTCTTCTAAACCACCTCAACCTACAAGGTTAACACCTCAACAATTGGAGGAAATAAAAGAAAAAGGTTTATGATTTAATTGTGACAACAAGTATGATAAGGGACATAAGTGTGGTGAGAAGAAATTATTCTACATAGATTGTGAAGAGGAAGGAGAACATAAACCATCTCAAGATGAATATGTAGAAGAGATTTCTTCTAATGAGATGACTCCCACCATATCATGTCATGCATTGGTTGGAATTAGCACTCCTCAAACCCTCAAGATAGAAGGATATATCAAAAAGAAAAAGTCAATAGTGCTAATTGGTAGTAATCATAATTTAATTCACTGCAAATTAGCCAAAGATCTCAATTGCTTTATATATCCAGTGCCAGAGTTTCAAAGATCTCAATTTCTTTATATATCTAGCGCCAGAGTTCCAATTAATGATTGCAAATGGAGGAACTATCAATTGCTCAGGAAAATGCCATAAGATAATTCTTACGATGGGGGAATATCTAATGAATAATCTAATGATTTCTGTACCCATGGGTTGTGCTAATGTTGTACTAGGGGTCCAATGGTTACAATCATTGGGAACCATGGATTTTAATTTTCAAGAAGTTTTCATGAAATTTTCATTGGAAGGAAAGGAATTTGAGTTAAAGGGTATCATAGGGAAACCTAGTAAGGTGGTAAGCTCTAATGGCATGAAAAAATTATTGAAAAAGGGACATCATGATATAATTGTACAACTATGTTCACTAGATTTTTAAACATCTAAGCCATCTATTCCTCTAGATCTCCAAGGGATCATTGATAAGAATTCCAAAGTATTTGAATATATTCCCAGAGGTATTCCACCCACTCACGATCATGATCATGCTATTCACTTAATTCTTGGGAGTGCTCCCCCTAACACTAGGCCTTACAGATACCCTATGCCCAGAAGAGTGAAATTGAGTGTATGGTTGAAGAAATGTTACAGGCTGGAATTATTAGACCTAGCCAAAGTTATTACTCTACACCAGTGGTAATGGTACTAAAGAAAGAGAGCTCATGGTGTATGTGTACATATTATAGAGAGCTCAAAAATACCACCATTAAAGATAAGTTTCCCATTCCTGTCATTGATGAATTGTTAGATGAACTACATGGAGCAATCTACTTCACAAAGTTGGATCTTTGTTCAAGGTATCATCAGATTAGAATGAAGGAAGAAGATATCCCAAAAATAACATTCAGAACTCATGAAGGCCATTATGCACCTTCCACATTCCAAGGGTTGATGAATTCCATTTTCAAGCCCTTCCTTCAAAAATTTGTGTTAGTACTTTTTGATGATATACTAAACTATAGAAAGTATTGGGAAGATCATGTTCGACATGTTGACAGGGTGCTACAACTACTAAAGGAGCAACAAATATATTCCAAATTGTCCAAATGTTTCTTTGGGGTCAAGGAGGTAGAGTATTTGGGTCATATTGTATCTCATGAAGATGTTGAGGCATTTCTGTGTGCTATATCTATTTTCCAAACTAATTGGATAACAAAAGCACGAGATGAATGGAATAATGGTGAAGAAGTGTGGAATCTCATTCAAAGGTTGCAGCGGGATTCCAGTGCATCCGATACATTTACATGGAAAAATGATTCATTATGGTACAAAGATCGCCTATATTTATGTAAGAACTCCCAACTCAAACAAAAGGTACTTTTGGAATTTCACACCTCTCTAGTAGGAGGGCACTCGATATTTTTGAAAACCTATCACAGGGTCAAGAGGGAATTTTTTTGGGATGGACTTAAAACTGATGTTCAAAGGCTTGTGGCAGAATGTTTGGTTTTCCAACAAAATAAGGTGTAAACAATTAAGACCCCAAGTATTTTACAACCATTATCCATTCCAAGTTGGCGTTGGGAGGAGGTTTCCATGGATTTCATCACAGGGTTACTAAAGTCTGAAGGAAAGAGTGCTATCATGGTGATTGTTGATAGACTTACCAAGTAAACACAGTTTTTTTCATTCTCTCATCCTTTCAAATCCAGTACAGTTTCTATCGCATTCATGGAGACAACTCAAAATTTACATGGAAGCCCAAAGATTATTGTAAGTAACAAAGATCCCATCTTCACTGGACATTTTGGACATAATTATTTTCTTGTTTGGGTACTCAATTGGCTCATAGGTCATCTTATCATCCTCAATATGATGGACAAACTGATATAGTGAACAAATGTTTGGAAGGATACCTTCGTTTCTTTGTCTCTGATAAACAAACACAATGGTTCAAGTGGTTACCCTTGGCAGAATGGTGGTATAATAATTCCTTTCATATTGCAACAAAAATGACACCATTCATGGCGCTTTATGGAT
The DNA here is from genome assembly GCA_010110895.2 of Picea sitchensis. Classification (NCBI taxonomy): domain Eukaryota; kingdom Viridiplantae; phylum Streptophyta; class Pinopsida; order Pinales; family Pinaceae; genus Picea; species Picea sitchensis. Next base: position 22,361 of record SNQJ01S0075337.1, on the reverse strand, counting down.
ATTACCCACCATCCATCACTTCTTCTAAAAGAAAAATCTAAGGTTCAAGGAGTAGAAGATCACATCAAGCATCAACAACAAGTTCTCCAACTCTTAAAGGACAACTTGACCATGGCACAAAATCACATGAAACAACAAGCATATCAACATCGTAGTGAAAGAAGTTTTGAAGTAAGGGATTGGGTATTTTTAAGACTGCAACCATACAAACATATGTCCCTCAAGCAAGCTAGGAAGGATAATAAATTATCACCCAAGTACTATGGCCCTTATAAGGTGTTGCAAAATATTGGTACTATGGCATACAAATTGGAGTTGTCTGTATCTTCGTGAGTACACCATGTTTTCCATGTTTCATGCTTAAATAAGGTTATAGGTGACAAGATCCCAGTTCGAACTATATTTCTAGAACTTGATGAGGAAGGAAAAGTCATATTAGAGGCTGAACCTATAACTGACACAAGAATTCTCTCGCTGAGGAATAGAGAAATTTCAGAGTATCTCATTAAGTGGAAGAAAGTACATGTTGAATATTCCATGTGGGAAGATGAGTCATTTATACAGAAGCATCCTAAACTACTCAAGTGTTGAGGAAAACACTTGTCTGAAGGGAAGGGGCATGTTAGTCCCTAATTTGTGGCACATTACCTCTTAATTGGGGCATATTACATTAGTATTGTTATTTTATTTATGTTGGCTTGGGTCCATTAGTTGTAATTGTGCCTCCTAGTCTCCTATATATACCAAGGAGACCTTTTCATTTGGAATCATCTTGTAATTGTGAATTCATATGATGTATAAGGAGGTTTTCCCCTCGAAGAGGCTTATTATTTGAATTTCTCTCTTTTCCAAGGTGTTGAGTACTTATTTTGAGGTTTTTATGTTATTTTGATATTTGGTTCTTAACACACATATACATGGTGGTCAGTGTAATGAGATATTTGATGACCATTTGATTAAGCATAGGCATCAAATATTTGTAAGAGCTTCAAGTTGGAAGTCCACCTAAGAATGATGTCATAATTACGTACAAATACAACAACAAGTTCACATGTATTTTTTTATAAAATATAATATTACAATGCTAAAATGAATTTAATATGAAGTTATATATTTATGTATAAAACAATAATTTGATGCAAAGACGATGCCCACAATGCATGCCAAATTACAGTGGCACTTATAGGACAAAAAACATGAAACTATGCTAGTAATCAGAATAGGTACAATGCAATAATATTGTCCATTGTTCAAGAATTTGGACTGGACAAAATGTAACAGCCCCGACGTTATGACAACATGCGACGCAAATTTTTTGTTTTTTTTAGAAGCTAATAACGACAATACATTCAATCGCCGCAACTCGATGACGAACACAACGCACACAATTCACGCAACATGCAACATAACAACCTAGCATACTAGCACACCATGTAGCTGGAAGCAACATATGACATCTAATTAGACAAAGAATAATAACGCCTACAAGATAAAAGACAATCCTCAATCAAACAAACGCAACAACACCAACTAACACACGCAACTTCAATGCGAGCGAGAATTAGCAATCAAGAATCAACAATGCAAGGCACACGAGTAAATAACATTAGCCGAACATTAGTGGCCTTTCTCCGTGCATCACCATATAATCTAATATTAGACAATACTTTAATTAACCTTAAATTTATGAGCATGCAAAAAGATATCTGCCATACACCATCTATCCAGCAATAACCAACTTGAGGCGCAATTCTATTTACCATAGGATTCTACCACCTATTAACTTGTAACCATGTTGTTAAGATAAAATATGATGGAATTATTCCTTCTAAAACATTAATGGAGTCGCTAAGCAAGAAGGAGTGACACCTCAATTTAATGGTGAACATCATTAACTTCCATTTACACAATTTAATAAATTAAAGATTTAAATTAAAAGGGATCCATTCATAGGTAATAAGGCTTAGAAAAACCATTTACTAAAATAGGTTTCACAAAGGGTCAATCATGCTTATAGAGGAAAAACTATTCATCATTCAAAATGTATTTAAGAACTGATATTGACTATCTTGCATCCACTTTAAATTGGTATTATTTTACTTATAAAATTTGTAAATTATAATCTGGGTGAAAATAAACCACAATCATCGTATGCATAGTAACACATGATATCATTCATAACTTAACCATTATAAGAATTAGATGATATTCCTTCTTTATTAGGTTTTGCGTGCCTCTTTGTATCAATTTTTTTTATTTTTCCCCATTAAGTAATGTGTTGGTGATCTAATACTATCAAGACACTATAATTAGTGAATTCCATTCCTACATATAACCTAATGATTAGGTTTAAGGGATGGGACTGTTGTGCTATAAGAACTTGGTGTCTCATCACATTTTCTTCCACATACATGATTGCTTTGTTGGAGTGTTTTGATTTCCTGGTTGGTTGAAATAGTGCGCATGATCATTACAAAATGACTCTTAAGGTTGTTGGTGTTTCTTTTCCCTAGTATTATAGATCATGATAATTAAGACTTATATCCTAAAGTTTCATCAAGAGAAAGTTTGAAAGGAAAAGAAACACATTCCATACCTTGTAGTCATAAGATATGTTTTTGGAATTATGTACAGTTTTCGTGGTTTCCCTTAAGACATGTGTAGAGAATAATCTGGTTGCGGTAATAGTGCAGAAAATAATTTTTAAAACGTGTCAATACTTGAAGATTGAGAATCTATTGTCAAAATAATTGATTATTATCGTTAGTTACAATATTAATTCGAGAGGCTATTATTCAATAATGAGATCATAATTTGAGAGTTGTTCCACGAAGGAATCTTGAGATCGTTGAAGGATATATCAAACCGTGAAGAAAGTTACCAATGTGCAGAGGTTATACCTGGATTGACTACATAGGAGAATTACTACATTAAAGGAGTAAATGAGATCCTCCAATTAGTTTTTCCTTCAAATAATTTTCTTATTTGGGTTTCTTCATATTTTGGTGTATAGGTCCCACAGGTAAAAGAAATAAAAACATGGAAGAATGGTTACGCTTGCCATTACATAAATTGAATGGTTACGCCTGCCATTACAAAAATTGAATGGTTATGCCTTCCATCTTTTCGAGGTATATAACTAAAGCCCGAATCTCTTGTTGCTAAATTAATGCAAGGGTTTGAAAACGTTATAACTATTACAAGCAACGGATTGCAACCATTTTGTTTATAATGGAAAACACAATTTCACCCGGGATAGGTAAAAATTATCTTTGCGCATTTAACAAAAAAAAAATTGTTGTGTGTTTAATCAAGGGGATTTAAAATCTAGGCGCGCTTAACCCCAGGTCTCAGAATTAAAACTGCGTAAAGGGAGTTTCCAATGCAACGATGTGTGTTGTGAATAATCAAACATGCATAGTAACATGGTAATTGTATCACAGTGAGCTTGTATAACTCACACATCGTGCTAAACCAACAAGTATCCAAGACATTCCCGCAATTAGTCTTATCAGTTCGCAACTCCTAAAATCTACTCCAATCCTTTCGAATGAATTACAGAAATGCCCCTGGAAATAAGTAACCAAATATGTGATCATTATCATAGTTATTACGGGCTTTCGTTACTTTTATAAGTAGGAAGTAGTAGTAGATCTTAACTTTCAGAAGGAGTAACCAATTTAGAGAAAAGGAATTTATTGTTGAGAGGTTGATGACATTTAAAATCCAGATGTTTTCTAATCATTTCCGATAAACAAATCGCATACAAGGGATAAAGGAAATGTAGGAAAGGGTTTAAAAACAAAATGCAAGCAAGGTTTTAGTCTGGGGCTCATTCTGGCCACACAAGAAAAAATGAGACAACCTCCAGGAAAAAAAACGAAATGCAACAAGAAAACTGTAGCCAGAAATAAATCATTCACAACAAGAATTAAATCATTCGTAGCATAAAATTCGTTGCAAGAAATAAACCAATCGTAGGAGTAGATGATAAACCAAACAGAATAAGAATTAAATCCTTCGCAGCATAAAATTCGTTGCAAGAAATAAACCAATCGCAGAGAAATAAAACGTTTGGTGAACTGGAGAGACATCCCCAAAATCGTTGTGTGGAAGCACGAGTTTGTAGAGAATAAATCACAATAATCGCAGAGGCTAAGGAGGGAATAAATGCTCAGGAGAGAATTTATTTTTGGGCAGAGAAAGGATCCTACAGTTATTATCCATGCACAAGAAAGCATGGCATTTGAATCTAAATCCTTAACACCGGAGTGAAGGATAGTCGATTCAGATCTTGGCCGACTGCTCAGGCATGGACTAATAACTTAAAGGATAAAGGAACAAAAGATAAAAACACATTTTCTCCTTGTATTAAAAACAATAAAAAAAAACGCAGAGAAGAAGGTGCAACAAAAACTCAGATGTAACCACTGAATCAGAGCGTGGGTTTCGCCATTGGAATTCGAATCAATAAGTACAGTGAGCATAAGGCGGGGATAACTATGAAATATATGAGCATAAAATGTTGGGCTCTTCAAGACAAATTCACTGGAAAAATATGAAACCAAACATAAAATAACCACCCAAGTTCACAGATACTTCGACAAGATTACAGGTAGAATACAACAGAAATTTAACACCGACTTCCATAAATTTTCAACGAGATTAAACGCAGAATAACACATAAAATTTAACACAATAGGAGTACCTTAACCGAAGGCACATAAACATAATTTAGCTACCTTTCAACCAAATTACACATGCGTACCGTAGCCAATTGCGAATGCTCCGAAGTTGTTGACATGCAAAGGGGCCATGCACACAATACCAGAGAATGCTAACACCCAGCTTGCCTCGCAAGGTCGAGCTATTGCTCGTCACCCGAGCTAGGTATCTCAACTCCCACAAGAGAAAGTTTAGTCAAGATGAAATTCAATAGTATAACGTTATGCAAGCCAAAATGTGATCCATACTCCTTCTCCTCTATCCTTTTTATAGAGTTTTCTTAGTCATTAGTTTCCCAAAACGCTCATTAGATTCCTTTTTCATTTAATGAATTTCGAAAAACCTCCCCTGTAGACATGTCGCCTGATCCCCTAGTTGCACCAAAAAATCAATTTATTAATTAATTAAATTTGTCTATTTCCCTCACCCACCTAAAAGCATTCCTAAAAACGCTCCTCGGTGTCCCAATATTCCCTTACAATTATTAAATGACTTATGCCTTACTCAATTATTAGTTGAGTTCACAAATAGAAAGTCCCAAAGGCTAGATTCCTTACTAAGTTGGACATTCCTCTTTTTCTTTAAGTTCCCTTTTCTTTAAGTTTAGTTTTCTTTTAAGTTTCCCCCTTTTTTCCTTTTTAACTAAAAATCAATTTAGCAAGTGTAGATAAAAACAACCACTTACCCTTTTAATTAATTTAATCCTCCATTATAATTTTTACTTTAATAATTAAAGTTTGAATTTCTTACCCCCCCTTATTGTTACATGTTTATTTAGTTTTTTCTTTATCCACATGTTTTACTTAGACCTAGGTTTTAATTTCACTAGGTTGGGCGACAATTTTTAAGGGAACTTTTAGTTATTAAACTTTACCCATACCATCAACTATTTTAAGGCCGACCAGGTCCTAAGGAGGCTTAGTGTTCTAGGCACTAGTGATCCGTCAGGATTTTTTAATGACTTATGGTTGAGTTTTAATTTTGCATGCGTTAATTAACCATTTGAGAAACTTAGCAAAGAATGAGGAAATAAGAGGAATTATAACAGACATATACACATATGCAGACCTGAAATGAAAGAATTAACAACAAACCATAACACACAGATTGATAACGGAGTTCGACACAACTTTGCCTACGTCTCCGGGCCTTTTCTCTGTGGGGGAGGCTTATTTATTTCTGTTCAAAAGCTCAAAAGTACATCGCTGCAATGCCAAATGGCTACAAGACTGATCTGGTCATGTTCATCCAGATCTCTAGAACCCAGCAAAGAAAACGGCACGCAAAACGGACGTCCGGAGCTCCCAGAAATGATCCGACAACGTCTCCTCCTCAAAAGCTTCTCTGCATCAAAATGGCTTTGGCTTAGCTTCTCTTCAGCATCATTCTTCTCTGAATGCCCCCAAAGTTGTCCCCTTGGCCTCAAACAGGCCTTGGTTATATAGCTGGGAAGTTGGTTGCTCATCTCCAACTTCCTCCCAAAATTTAGGCTCCAAAACTACCCAATAACTCCCAAAAATGGAGTAAATACACTAAAAATAGGCTTAATTACAATAAAAACCCAAA
>SNQJ01S0075336.1:15767-37069 GCA_010110895.2 Picea sitchensis | reverse complement strand
GTTCACCATTTCATCTAGCATTAATTAGGACCAATCCTTACACCTTGAACCTTAGACATTTTCCCAATTTTAGTTTAGCCACATGTTGATGGATCGCCGATATATTAGTTTTCCTAATTTCATTTATGTTCACAATAAACTTATGTCTATCACTTTGTTCTATTGTGACCTGCTTGATTTCCTTGGATTAACATAACCAAGTTGTGTAGTCTAAGTGATATTCTCGTAAACTAAATGGCAGTGCACAACTAGGGTATTGATCTTAAACTTAGCCTTATTCAGTAAGAGTCACCCTCTTACAAAACCTTACATGGGTTCTTCTTGAATTGTTCTCACACAAAACTTTCACATGACCTCCTAAGAGCACCCCTTTAGAGTTTGATTTGGTTCACAATTGCCTTAGGGTAGCTTCTCAATTTCTCACCTCCTTCTTTTCAAACTCTCAATGTCTTGTTGGCTCTCATTAGGTTGATACCTCTTATACTCCACCTAGAAAGTTATTTATTAATATACTTGTGATGTTTTCCATACTACCTAGTAAAGAGTGAGAATTTCCCTTTGTCTCGATGTCTCCCAACCAACTTGAACATACTTTAACTTGCCCCCTCTCACTAGTTGAATATAGCAAAAAAAAAGAGATAGATAATTGGGATCATCAATGGTAGTTGGTTGATATTCTTTCACCTATGCATTAAGTCAATTTCATGCCCCAACCTTACAAAGGATCCCTCGGGATTTATGTAGGTTCCAACATATTGTCGCACAATATCTTTCTAAGGCTCTTTCTCAAGTCTAGTTTCCTTTACCTATAGTCAAGTTCATGCCCCAACCTTACAAAGGATCCCTCGTGATTTATGTAGGTTCCAACATACTGTCGCACAATATCTTTCTAAGGCTCTTTCTCAAGTCTAATTTCATTTACCTATATGAGACCTTAACATAAATTGCACTCATATTGGCCCTTCTACATAGAAACATCCATAAGTCCTAAACCTTCCAGATATTAAATATTTAACTTAATTTTAAGGTTTAAGATAACATTGACTATCAAGTATCTATGAAACTCTTCTAAAAAACCCGGACAAAAGAAATCCCATCGCGCTTTGACTCGCGGCCTGTGAAGCCTAGGTTCTATTAAAGGCCACATAGTTCAAGGAGGAGGACGCCACTCTTCACCCTCCACCTCCTCGAAATATGGTTGCAACTTCGGTGTTAAGAGGCCGACCTCCGTGAAAGCACCCCCAGGATTTGTCAGCCAAGAAATTGTATTATTCCGTGAGACGGGATTCACCAACTTCCAATGAAAGTAACTCTCTCTCTTTCTGAGCGCGGTCTTGTTGGTCAGTTCATGGGCCTTGGCCCTCAACCAGATCCACGTTCAACTAGATACAACGAAACTAGAGGCCATTGATCACAAGTAGTGTTACATTCTATGCGATCGGGCGAGGATACGGCTGAATTTATCTCCTCAGAGGATAGAGACTGATCTCTAAATGGCCCTCGTATCTCCATTGGCACCCAAGGACTCTTCTACTTTAAACCGATGGACCCCTTGTTACCCTGGAATCCCTATTTTTAAAATTCCTAGAACCTCTCACTAGAACGAGCTTGTAGAAAAACTTAAGAATAAATTTTCCTCTTGGGGGGTGAATTGGTTAAATTTAGTAGGGAAGGTAGTTCTGATAAAGTATGTGGTGTCTAGTATCCCTATCTACCAGAGCTCGCTACTTTTAGCCCCTACCACAGTCATCCAAAGAATCAAAGCTTTCCAAAGACGCTTCTTATGGGAAGGAGGCAGACAAGCAAGAAGGAAAAGTTGCACTTGATTAGCTGGGAAAAAACTTCAAATCCCTTCTTGGAAGGGGGGACTCAATTTTAAAAGAACCAGAGTTCAAAATCTGGCCTTGGGAGCAAAGCTGCTTTGGAAGATGGTCACCGGCAAACCTTCTTGGAGTAAACTCACTCTTTGGAGGAAATACTTTCGGGGCCATGGGACAAAAGCTTAGAGTTCCCTTGCAAAGAAACGAAAAGCTCCCTTATCTTTGTGTCAGTAAAAGGCTTTCCTCATTTCAGCCGTCACCTTACCTAGGTGCCAAAAAATGGTAAGAAAATCAGAATTTAGACAGACTCAATAATGGGAGACCCTCCTTTAGAGCATCGACACGACCTGTTGTGCCTCAAAAACTAGATGGAAAGTCAAAATATTGTAACACTTTCAGACATCTCAATCTAGGAGGAAGACAGACTTCAATCCTGGAAAGGGTGGGAAGTCCCAAACAGACCAACAACTCTAGACTGTCACCGAGTTCCCTCAAGAGATGTACCTTCAAGGGAAGGCCCCCAAAAAATAAAGGCAAGATGAAAGAGATGGGAAGGAAACACACGGGCTTTACACAAACGCATTTAAGGCTACCAACTCTTCAACAACGCCCCCACTGCAATGCCTAATCCAACACTCTGGAAAGCAATATGGCAGTCCAACTCTCTCCCAAAAATTGACTTCTTTATTTGGACCCTAGTGCACAAGAGTATCCAAACAGTGGAGAACCTCAGAAGACGTGGATGGAAAGGACCTTTCATGTGTCCCCTTTGCCTACATGTGAAAGAAACCACAGACTATCTTCTCTTAAACTGTGGCTTTTCAAAAGAAGTCTGGATGATGGAAACATGTCCCCAATTTGCACTCAATTTTCCTTCAGATATAATAAGCCTCCTTCTCCAATGGAACTCCCTCTACCCTTTCGCTGACAAGGGGAGAACCCAAGCTTTCTTTCTGTGGGGAATGCTCCCAAAGTTTATCCTTTCTAGCCAAAGGTTCCACAAAATTTTCAGAGAAAGCCAAAAAGTGCAGCCATAGTCATCACCAAAATTCAAGCTCTCTTAGGAGAATCAGCTCCTTCTAGTAGTCAGCCTTCGCCATTTTGGGATCCAAATTAAAGGAAGTGATAATAAGAAGTTGCCAAAAACAAGAAGTAGACAGAAAGGAAAAAAAGAAGAAATGCATGAAAGGGACCGTGGATATGAACAAAGATTGGAAATCAAAGGCACTGAGTAGAAGGCTCCTATCACTAATGAGAAGGAGACCCTTTCCGAAAGAGACTTGCTTTCATAAAACAAGGAAAGATGAGAGCATTGTTTTATTCTAGTAGTTTGAACTCTCTAAAAATTATGGCGTTGATTATATACCTAGAACTAATAATAAGTATCACTTCATATAAATGGTGATGAAGCACGAAGGAGGTCAAGTTGTAATTGAGGGGGTGTTGGAAGTTGTCCCAACACATTCTTCAACTGGCTAGAATCAACTCAAGGAAGGAGGTCCTTCCTCACCCTAGCCTAGTAGAAAGTTACTAAGAAATTTGAGAAGGTAAAAATCAACAATCATTGGGCCCTCGGAGTAGGGAAGGCCTCTCTAAATGGTAAAAAATTATTTTTACTGGCTCAACATTTGTGGATTTGGATCTTCCACCAAGAAAAACCCCCAAGAGGGTAGTGGAGAAGTATAACCTAATACTATTTTTCCACATAAACTATGTTAGGAGGAGAGGAAACCAAGAGTATTTAAGGTTCTATTTCAAGTATGGTAGATGCATGAGGTATTTACCCTGCATATATTTTAGATATTGATCAGTGAGTTCCAATATAATATTATGTTATATTATATTGCCCCTCCATATATTTTACAACGTTGCTACCATGATCCCTTGGGATTGGCCATAACATTCACATTCACACATTACATCTCTTTTTGTGTTTTGCTATTAAGTGTAGATTACATAAACTCTAAACCTGGCAAGCAAAACCCTAAACCCTTACATAAACCCTCAATCCCTCAACCTTAGTTAATCACTAATCTCTCAACACAAAATCCCTAAATTCCCAAACCCTCTTAGCCATCATCTAAACACTTAAAACCCTAACTCGAATCCATGTCTATTTTATGGTGGGAAGATATACGATGAAGAGTGCCCAATGGGCATGGTATCTCCCCTTTGTCTAGAAAAAATGGTCATCAGAAGAAGTCTCGTGCAGAGATAATGGCTGCAACATGTACCTTATGATTTTCATTGCAAACCCTACATTTTCTCAAGACATGGTGTGCATGTTGATCTTCAATTGAATAATGGCACTGATACTTTATCTCCTCTACCATCTTATCTTGATGATATCTCATGTGAAGATGCAAGATTCCCACTGTTAAAAGATCACTGGAGCACCCTCTTTACTGCACTATTTGCACTCTAGTTTACTCGTTACTTATTCTTCAAGAATTAAGAAGCGTCGTTATTATAGAAAACTTATTGCAACATCCGTCAAATGCAACATATTTATAGAACATTTAGATAAAATAGGACTTGCAGACAACGCGTCCGATCTTGCGATTTATAATGATGATCAAAATGAGCTTAAGATTGCAATGACGGAAAACATTAATATTCTGTTGTTGCGAGGTATATTTGACTGGAGCCGCCCTGATGGAAATGTGTGGAGCCAGCAAATCGTATGGAGTGGCAGTACAGCTCATGGAGGTCGATTCCCCTTCCATAGAAGTGACAATTCAACATTATCATCTTCACACTCACCTGAGAGAACTATTTATTGCCCACCATGCGACTCGTCCAATAGCTGCTGCTAAGTCAGCTATTGACTCTTCGCCAACGGTTATTATTTCCGAAGAACCGGTCGGCAGAGCAGAGAATGAGGGATTGATGTGCGCAATTTGTCACGATATGTTTTCAATTGGGGAGTCTGTAAAACAATTGCGTTGTAGTCATGTTTACCATGAACAATGCATGTTTCGGTCGTTTTACTTTCGACTCCAATGCCCGCTATGCAGAGGCGAGATTCAGTAGATGTGGAGGAATCCGTGTCTAAACTTTTATCGAGTCGTTTTCGCAAATTTTTCGCAATAATTTTTAGTTACTTTTGCGTTTGGTATGAGACTAATATAAAAGAGGAAATGGTAAGAGCAATCTGAAAAATCTAGGCATTCTGACTTCATGATTTTTATGTTCGTATTCACAGATAACACATCATGTTCGTGTTCTTGTTTACATATAGCTCCTAATCTAAAGAAGCTAGGCATTCTGACTTCATGATGTTTGTGTTCTTCTTGACGTACAACTCCACTGGAGCTCGTTTTATTCTTGACATTCTTTAGGCTTTCAGAATCAACTCGTTAAAGATAGTTCAATTTTGAGAAAAAACTTTGTTGTTGCTAAATACTTGTATCTAATATGGAACATCAATAATAACCAAGCAACCTGCAATGTTGAAAGAATTTCAAAAGTTTGCATTCTTAATTTTGATTAAATTTATTAAAAAGGTCCATTTTGGAAATTGTATCCATCTTAAATTGATTTCATCATGCCCCAAGATCATCTATAATCTTTCTTTTAAATGATTTATCATGCCCCAAGATCATCTAATTTTTGGAGATATAAATTTTCTTTTTAGAGTACAAAGTTTGAGGAAATGTTTGCATGTCTATATATATGTTGAGAAGGTCTTTAGACTCAAAGCACCATTCAAATACCTTAGCCATAAGAATTATTTACTTTCATGCTCTCTCTATAAAGTTGATATAAAAATATTTTAATTCAGTAGTGCAGTGCCCCTTTGTATTAATAATAAGCAATTTTTTTTATTGCTATATATGTAAAGAGGACATTAAAATATGTTAACATTGAAATTGAATAATTTTAAAATAAATATTATTTAAATGTCACTTGTAAAACTCAATGTTAAGAACACCAAGGAATTACACATCTCCCCTCATAGTGTCTTTGTGTGGCTGCACTCCACTGAAAGAAAAACATATTTCTCTTAATAAAGTTGATATTAAAATATTTTACTACAAGATAATAAAATATTTTAATACCTCACCTGAAACCTCCCAATTTATGGAGGCCTAGATATGTGAAAATACAAATTTGATCATTCTTGAAATAATTATATTTGCAATGTAACAACATTTACATGTAAATATCATCTTGATATTAATAAAATGGAAGAGTAGAGTGATATAAACATATATTCTATTGCTTACAAAATCAATACAATGGACTCTATTAAATAGAGTGTACTGTGTTGTTCTCAGATCTAACTTATTCTAAAGATAACTCGAGAGGTTGAGAGAATATAACCACATACCAAACAAGGATCTCACAAATCCAACTCTTTAACAACCTCTTAATAATAGGATCAGACAACTCACGTAGAGATTGTCTCTACTTCTCAATACATTAGCAAGAACATTAGATAAGTGGAATTATATATTCCAACACCTCCCTTAATGACTACTATCTAAATATCTTTGTGGTCATATCTTCGCGGTGCGCCTCTTGTACCCGCATCTGATTATTGATGTCCATATGAAGAGAAATCCATCTACCGGAATACATGGGTCATCACCGTTCTAGGAATCCTTTCTACTACACATGGTTCATTCAACCATTCTTCCTCATACCTCCCCTTCATCACATCATCATCAACCTCGGTTTTATTTCGGCTTACCCATAACCGTGCGGGTTTTCTCGGATTATCCTCAACCATGCACCAGGTTTTCTCGATTACCTGTAACCATGCTTAGGTTTTCTCGATTACCCCAACCATGCACGTTTCTCGATTACCCAACCATGCTTACATAGTTACTTTATCACTACCTAACATTTCACATTAGTGTATACAATGGCTCAGGTACATAGAATTTCTAGGACCACTAGATCAAAATATCCTAGTCTTGCTTTCAATTACATGTCTCACAAATAATATAACTATGCACACCTTCAAACCCAAAAATATCAATAACAATACTTGTAAATCATAACTCAATCACACTTTTCACAATCAACTCTCTGTGAGTCCGACGGAATGGGCACATACATCTCACTTCGCTATAACACTCATGTAATGGCGAATTGTCCTTCGTGTCCTCAGTAAAACAACGGCGAAGATCCTCCGGGACAACGCACAACCGAGACACTCTTCCTTTTGGGCTGGTGACTCTTTTTCCTACGACAAACTCTTCAAACGGTGCCAGCAACAACCACTCTTTTTCCTGCACGGAAAACTCTTCGAGTGTTTCACAAAATACCTAGCATTGCAACAACCTCAAAACAATCTCTCTTCTTTACACTGTAATTATAACCCATGGATGGTCCGTAAACACAACAACACAACTCGCACCACGGAATGTGATCGGATCATTGAAACAACATAGTTGGTGTGATCAAATATAAAAAATGAGAGCTCTAACATGGTACCAAAACTTCTCAAAACCTAAGTTTTGTAAAGAACCATCGCTTCTTTCCTGCCTTGAACCTCTCCTCAAAAGAAGCTTTTACACCCTTTAGTGCCGCCACATTCTTATCGCGTGTTTCGAGCTTATCAAATCTAATAACATTCTTCAAAGGAAACGATGCTATGATTCTTTGCTGGAAATTCTTGCAGCAGCTTCACTCCACGATCGATGGCATTCAAATCGTGTCTCCTCAAAGGCACTCACACGAGGCAACTGTGGGTGGGGTCAGTGGATATAATCTTCACATGATCATGGGCACTCCCCGGGTGAGGGAGTCACGCCAACCCCAAGGCTCGGTGTCAAGTGTTCTAAGCTTACAGGCCCCTAGGCTCTCACCAAGTTGGAAATACTCACACACACCATGTCAGCTTAATTTCTCTCAAGCATAGCATTGTCGGCTCAACATTATCAGTATTCTACCACTGTATCTTTGAGAGCATCTTCAAGCTTCCCTACACCATCATGTATGGCATCCACAAGTTCTCGGAGAGGTTACATGACTGGGTACTTGGATTCATCCCAAGTAAACCTGGTAATGTAAGAATCCACAAGAACACCGTGAACGGTCAGCACACCCGATTCAACACCAGAAGCCTTTTCTAATTCCTCAATCTGCCGACGAATCTTGTGGTTCACTGCTTCCACAAAGGAATTTTCCTTGTTCAGATCGTCACTGAGAGCCAATAGATAATCCAACGTTCCCACACAGAGGTCTGGTATATTGAGTCTGTAAGTGGAAGTATCAAATGCAGTTTTGAAGATGCCATCCTGAAGGAGGTGCCATGTTGAGGTTTCCAAATTCTGAACAGGAAGGGACACCAAACAATACCTGCTGGTGGCTGCCATCATCACCCTGCTTAGCTTCTTACTTCCACTTTGATGTCTTGATATGGGCAGTAGAATGGAAATAGTAGCTACAACACGCAGCTAGAGGGAACGCATAACGCGGTCCCACGTCACTCTAGATAACAGTCTCAATGCTATCTCCATCAGTGATTGCAAACTCCAGCAGCGATGTAAAATGTCTTCACAAACAATGGCAGGTCATGTAATGTTAAGCTCTCATATTATCTACTCTACTCTCCTATTATTCCTTGGCACTCCCATGAGGGAGTCAATGTTTCACTGGACGCCTCTGATACCATAATAAAATGGAAGAGTAGAGTGATATAAACATATATTCTATTGCTTACAAAATCAATACTAATGGACTCTATTAAATAGAGTGTACTGTGTTGTTATCAGATCTAACTTTATTCTAAAGATAACCGAGAGGTTGAGAGAATATCTCAACCAATATCTAAACATGATTTCACAAATCCAACTTTCTAACAACCTCTTAATAATATGATCACACATCTCACATAGAGATGAACTCTACCCTCAATACATTAGCAAGAACATTAGATAAGTAGGAATTATATATTCCAACAGATATTAATTAGATATATACTACAATGATGACTTTGTAAAGAATATAATAGCATAGAATAGTTATGTATATGTGCCAATTAGATATTTTATAAGATATAAGGGTTAGATATTTTGTAAGATATAAGGGTTTATAGAAAGAATTAGGAAATTTTGGATTTTTTGTTTTTATGAAACTTATGAGACCATAAGAAGAAATTGATTCGAATTTTAGAGGGTATATGGTCTAAATTCAGATACAAAAGTCATAAAACTATAAAGCTAATAGATTTTCCATGCGGATGAAGGAGATGCCCATGCCCTATTTAATTAAATGGGATAACATGTTGCCCATATGGGTCAAAGAGAGTCACACCTCTCCATTATTGTATTGGGTTTTATTTTCCACTACTTAGTTAGCTTTGTAGTTAGATCTATTATTATAATAATAGAGATTGATTTAATGAGCTCTTCCCATTAATGTATCGGGTTTTATTTTCCACTATTTAGTTAGATTGGTAGTTAGATCTATTATACTAATAATAGAGACTCATTTAATGAGTTCTTTTTTACTTTGTCCAATGGACCATTTTGTGATGCTATATAAAGGCCTCACATGCCTTATCATAATATCAAGTTGCTTATTTTGACTTCTCTCATATTTTCTATTATTCATTGTAATAATAATTAGCTCTAAGTGATTTACTAGTAATGCGTTTTAGAGGTGAGGCTCCTCTTTGAGCCTCATCTCCCAAGTACTTCATTAACATGCTTTTTTCCATGCTTAATTTCAAGCAATATTGGTATTTCTAAGTTCCTCCTCTCTCGGCATTCAATCCATCCATATCTCATCCCCCGAGATTTAGATCAGTGGTATCAGAGAAGACACGCTCTCCATCGGGACAAGGGTTTAAAGCATGTTGTGGGTTCAAACATTTGCAGTAATCACACCTCCTTTTGGTACTATCATAATCCATTTGTCGGGCCATACATTGTAAGAATCATAGTTGGTCCACATAAAGTACATGGCTTTTTTTTCCCCTCGGATCTTTGTTCACCATTACAAGGAGAACCATACATAGATTCACTACATCTATACATGGATCAACTACATCCATTGGTATGCAACATTTTCAACAAATTTGTAGGGTGTCCATGCTGCCCATAGAGGTTCCACAACCTCTACAACAACCCATGTTGCTCTAGAAACCCTTGACATCCTTTATGGCCCTCTACACTTAACAAACTTCAAATAGGTGTTGCGACCTCTACACACTATTTCAAAGGCTATACCATACCTCATTCAAAATATATCCCCAATATCTCAAATGTGTATTTCGCAGAATCTCATTTGGCTTCCTCGTTTGAGAGATACCATCGATTGAATATCAGCATGTATTTGACCCAAGGAGGCCACACATACCACCATATTCAATGGTACTTTTCTCCCTACTGAAGAAACTACGGAAATATTTCCATATATGGATGAAAATATCTCTTCACTATATCAAATGGGTATTTCTAATAATATCATTTTTTTTCCTGGTTTGAGAGATATCATCCATTGAATATCAGCATGTATTTGACCCAAAGAGGTTGTGCGTACTGCCATCTTGAATATCTCAAATGGGTATTTCATGGAATTTCATTCTGTTGTTTGGTTTATGAGATATTTTTGTTTGAAACAACACATCTTTGTAACCAGCATAGACGGGTGATTCCAAGACTTAATGAAACAACATATATGCATTTTGGCTTTAGCCTTTTGTAAATGATGTTTTCGTTTATGTTTTGTCAATCATGATATATTAATAGGTCTGATAGTTTTAGACTTAATTATCTATTATGTTTGTGATACCTATGTTATAAATACCATCTATAATTTGTTGCTCTACATATAAATACTATGATCATATCTCCAATTCGAATGATAGGATTTATCTTTGAATTTTAGTTGAATGATGAAATGAAATATGTTACACCCAGATTTATCTTGCTGTAATTATTTGCAATTATAAGATCACAGGGTTCAATTTGTGTTTCCTCCTCTATCATTAAACCTCAACTGGCAATACATGTTTTGAATTTATTTCGAACAGTCATAAAGTCTATTGCACATTTCTCTCTTGGGCGTGGTAGTTGGATGTCCTCCACTCATACAGACGCTTGGATACATCTCACAAACTAACAACAGGTTAGCTCCTTTGTGTTTCTCAATTCAGTCATTTACATATTAATGAAACCAGAATGTTTGTTTCAGCTTTTGACTTCCTGCACGTCTGCGTTTCATAGTTAGTTAGATTTATAAAATAAAACATAAAATATTTAAATGTTCTTTATTTAACATTTTTTTAAAAAGCAATCATTTTCACATTGAATTCGTAAGTTTCGATTAAAAATTGCAATTTGTAAATGATGTGCATAAGTGAGATTTGCATATTTTACACATAAATACACCTACAATAGTTATATCAAAGCATATGTATATATATAATATAACATTTGGCAATTAATTAGTTATTTCTTTCCTTTGTTTGCTTTTCTTTTAGGATTTTAGATTGGCTAACAAAGCCATTAAACTCGTCAGAATGAGTTACACTAAATGGCTTGGGTTACTTAGACAACACCGGACGAGACTCGTTATTTCAATTGACGAATGATCAATTTCGTTTGTCAACAAATCGTCGATATAATCTTCGATTATGTGCTTGAGATCGTGAAATGCAAAGGTCATATCACGTTGGAGGGTTTCTTCGATGTTCTTAAGGCTGAAAGGCATATTCCAGTATGCGAAATTACCACAAGGGAAAATAAATTTCATCTTATGTTGGTCCTCGGGTTTAATCTGAATTTGGTTATACCCTCAAAATTCATCCATGAAATAAAATATTCGCTTCCTGCACATTCCTCGAGAATTTGATCGATGAAGGGTGTCGAGAATTTGTCTTTGGGACAGGCTTTTTTCAGGTCATGAAAATCCATGCATACACGGATGGTTCCTTGCTTTTTATTCTCAAGAACGGGGTTCGATACCCACTCAGTCAAGGGAATCAGGTAGATAAATCCAACATTAAGAAGTTTCTCTACCTGTTTCTTAATAGCAGGGGCTTTCCTAGGATTGACAGCTCTAAGTCATTTTCGAATAGGTTTGGCATCCCAATAGGTTTTAATTTCATGTTAGACAATTCGAGGGTCAATTCCTGGCATCTCTTCATATGAAAAAGAGAATACGTCGCGAAATTCCTTGAAGAGAATGGTGTAGATCATAATTTCTTCCTGCAAACAATCTTCACTGATGTATACATTTTCAATCTTGTCAGGGGTACGAGAGATATCGATCGTGATGGTAGGAGAGATACTCACCATGTTTCCTTCGACATAAATGTTGTTCTTATCGAGTGGAACTATGACGTGACCGACTATCTCGCTCAAATTAGATATAAAATCATCTTGTTCGATTTTGGCAATGTCTATGAGAAAATAAGAGAAATGACGCATATCATGCCATGGCCTCTTAGAACCATTCATGGCCTCTATGATTGTTTCATCAAAAGGTAAAGTATCATCGAGGAAGTCATGTGAGCAAGACGATGAAGTGGCCCATATGGGATATAGAACAAGATCATCCTCATCCCTCTGCGAGGTAACATGATTTGGATTAGTGGAAGAGTCAAGAACAAGTTGATACACTATCTTTGTTGTTGATAGTGGCATGGCCATTCCCTCATTTGATTGACCTTCACAAGATGCATTCGAGGAAGGTAGGGTCCAAGGATCATTAAAATATGAAGTGCGGAAAGGAACAGACCTCTTTGACCAAGAAGACTTACTGGACATGGCATATATATGATGAACGATTGCGATGAATTCGAAGGTACCCATAAGGGATGAATACATTCTGACACCTATATTCTCAGTTTTTGGTTGAGAATTGCCAATCACGAGGATCAATCATCCAACAGATGCATTGGGGCTAGCATACACAAAGTACAACTGGTCTATCATCACTATCTTCCCATCATGAGGAAAACAGAGAGTGTGAAAGATGGATGATACGATTGCAATCATAGCATAAGTCCAATTGCGTCCTAGTAACAAGTTATAGTCGAGGGGCACATCAATCACCTCGACATCCACCTCTACCATCTTCCTACCTAACTGGACGGGAAAGGTAGGAAGAATACCGCGAGGGGAGAAGGAACAACCCTCAAAATAATTCAACATGGTCAGATACTAAGAAAGGGTTGGAGAACTGAGGGCTTTCTAATTAACCAAGAACATCACACATGTTGCATCACCTTCATCAACAACAATATGCTTGATGGTATACTTTGAGTAACCCACATGAATTTGGAATTCCACATGGTAAGACAAGAGAGGCTTCACATCGGTGACATAAAACTTGATAAATTTAGAGCCACGGGGATCTATATCTCTTAAAACAGATATCAAGGCATTCCTCTATGAAGGAAACGTATGTAGTACCTCCAAGGCCAACATCGCACAATGGGTTTGACAAAAATCCTCAAGAATAGAGTAATTATTTGCATCTCTAACATTAGTATTGTGGGTAGATTACTTGATTACTCCTTTCAAAATACGAGGTTGGGGCTCTGTTGTTTCGATCTGTAAGGGTGTCTCCAGAGGAGGGGGAGACTAGTCTATACCAGAAATAGTTTGTGGAGAACTTTAATCGCGAGACCTAGTGGCTACATTAACCTCAAATTAACCATATTGATGCATAAATGTTCATTGTCTTGCATTGGTGGTTTTTTACTCCCACTCACCGCATTTCTGGCATTCGAGGAGCTCAAGGCCATGTGTTGATTATGTGGAAAATGATTATTTAGCAGAGTGGGCAGTAGAGATAAAATCCTCATAGCTTTTGAAAGTTTGGGGAATAAATAGGTAAGGTGGTCATATGTACAAATCTTGCATGGAAACTTCACCTTCTGGCTTTCTTTTTTACCCTCACCAGCATTACTATTCACCCTCTCATTATTAATATTGTCCTTCGGTTTATTATTATTCTTTCCACCCCTATGATTATTATTACGTCCTTTCTTTTTATTACCTCCTGGTTGCTAGCTACCATTCGGGTTGGTCGAGGATTACATAGAATGTACATCCGTCGACTGATTGGGAGTGGGGGACACAAACAAAGTTGGCCCTCCTACAGACTGGTCTAGAGACAACTCTTTCAAATGTCTTGTCATTGAGTTTGTATATTTCACATTGGCAGAGCCTACAATTCCATCGGCATGAGGCCCAAGATTTTGTCTAGGGTCATAGTTTGACCTCAGTGCGTCTGGAAGAATCTCGTATAACTGTTGGAATTCTGAGGTTATGAAGGTCTTGATAAACCTATTCTGTCTACACCACTCCTGGATGTGATCTGAGATATGAGTGGCTTTGTCCTAACGTAAGGTCGACAAAATTCCTAAGGTAACATCGTAACGAACTGACAATTGGAAGTGGTTGAAGAAGACTAAGACCATCGGATTAAAGGTTCTTTATGTCTCCCTAGGTAGCTCGATATACCATTTCACGAAAACCCCTGTGAGGGTTTGTTGAAACAATCTTAACCGAATAGAATCGTTGTTAAGGGTATTCAAAGAGCACCAAAGGTGAAAAGTAGTAACGTGATCACCAGGATCCTCATCATTCTTGCCTTTGAATTTTGGAATATCCAAAGGAATCTTTGTGAGGATGGGGGGGCATGTTGGATCATGAAACACAAGATAATTCATTAACTTTGACAAGTTTGGAAGATTGAGCATGGCCAGAAAAGGGAGACGAGGTTGCTGCATCAGGCCCCAAGCTCCCTTGAAATATTGTTGTTGGGAAATCGCATCCCATCTAGGGTTCTGGTAAGACTCATGGCCCTGTCTGGGATTGTAAGACCTTCCTTCGAACCGATTCATGACGGGTTGGTTGGCCACCATTCTAATAGGAATGTTCTGATGAGGGTTGTAAAAATTGCCCCTAGCCGAAGTGGCTTCGGATTCAGGGTTTCCCAAGGAATGAAAATGACCTCCTCTGGGTGTGAATCTCGAGGATAAAGGTGGATTCTTCATGCCAAACGTGTTGGTCGTAATCAGTATAGAGGAGGTGGGCGTAAAGGACAGACTGTAAGAAGTATCTTGTCCTCCAGGTTGGTTACTCCATCCAGAAGCATTAGGAACAAGATTAGACCCGGGGTTAAAAGAAGGAAATCCTCCAATTGTAGGAGTTGTTTGTGGGACATGGGTACCACCAAAGAGAATGGAGTATGAGGAGGATCTCTTCCCCCAATTCCAATACTAGTATTCATACTATATGCTAGGTTGGAGGTTGAAAATTACGATGTGAAATTTGGCATACCATAAGAAAAAGGACTAGAGGCCATATAGATGGAATGAACATTATAGCTTGGAAAGTGACAAAGGGAACCAAAAGGGTTCATGGATATAGGTTAAGTATTCACTATAGGATGGACATGGGTGATGATAGGATCCTCCGACACTACAACCATTTTGGTTGAAGGTATGGGAGTTGAAGGACTCCCAATATATTTTTGACTTGATTCAATACTCACCCTGGCATGATCACAAGTCAGATAAGTGGAGGTGTGTGTACCACGTTTGATAATGTTATGCCTTTTAGAAGGCAAAGACTCAATATGTCGTGGTAACTGTAACAATCGGTGAGACCTGCGGGGAAGCTGGTCTAGATCCACGATGACTCAAGACTTGATATATAAAAAACAAATCCTAAGGCCAACTAGTAATCAATGAGCACACCAAAATAAAACAAAAGGCTAATATGCACCCAAACAGGATAAAGTGGTTGAAAGGGGATTCCATCCCTAAAGTAGGTATGCCTCTCCCAAGAGGGGCTTGAGACTCCCTGCTAAAGATCGACGGTATCAGAATTAGTTATAAGGGCCCTCATGGGCTTAACAACCAGTCAGTCAGATCCCCCTAGAGCATGGATGATTTTAGGGGCTAAATTTCTCCCATGGGCTAATTTTCCATGGTTTTCCCCCAAAATGATTCACTATTCTAAAAATGATTCTCCCAAATTCTATACGATAAAATTATTTTACCTTAAAAATCGCCAAAATTTTATACAAACTATACAAAATCCTTAGAAATTTGAATATTTTTACAAAAATATCGCCAAACATTTATAGTTGTCATATGAGGGATTAGTAAGATTCGCCATGGTTTCTACATTTTAAAATAAATTTCCATCCTTAAAATAATCCCTACCCTAGAGAGCTAATCCTCCATAAAGGATGTGCATTGTCTGACCCTTATTTGGCCGAGGGTACCTGCAGAATAACCCATGCAAGTAACCTATGTGATACCTATGTCAAGCAACTAAGAAACCATGATATAACCGATGCATAGGAGAACAGTCGTAAGTTAGGTCCACCGTATGGGAAGGTTAACAAAGCTCGGAACCTCGAAATCAATACCTCTCACAGAGGTAAAACTAATAGCAAGATCCCCATATACAAATAGATCCCCATAAATATATCTGATGCAAATAAGGTATTGGGGGGATATCCCCTCAACCAACCTCATGCGACCTTGTGCTTAACTCCGGTGTAAGCAAAGCCACCTGATGTCACCAATTATAAAATGGATTTCACCACTCCCTTAGTCAGACAAATATGTTTATTTAATAGCCTTGGAGAATTTTACTCACAAAATACTATTCCAAGGCTCCAAATCCTAAGCTAGTTTGTGCACAATAGAAAATAAAATTGTTTCTAATCAATTTTAAATTATCAACATTTATTTTAGTGACCTTTCTTACTCAAGAAAGGTGTGGTTGTGAAAATAATGATGTTATGACTCAACAAGTAAAATAAATGAATATGAATAAAATGCAAAGTCCTAATTTCAATTCTCAATAAATGATAAGCTTTTCCAGATGAAATTTTCAATTTAGTTCTGCAACTCCAAATAAGATGCAATATTTTTATAGATGTACTAAGATCGACGATAAGGACCCAAAAGATCAAATGACAACAATGCAAAATCCCTAATATTTTTGTATTTTCAATATAAAAGAATGAAAATTCAAGGACTGAACAACAACTTGATATAAAAATTCTACTGTATGTAAATAGAGACAAACCAAGCAAGATATCAAGGAGAAAACACCCAGCCCAAGATGCAATGACAATCAAATGAAAAGGATGATGATAAAGGAACCACCCAAAAATTCAACGAAAGAAAGGTTTCCTATCATTTCACAGACACTTAACAGTGATAACAGAGACCCCAGAAGACTCAACAACCATAAAAAATTACCAAGCAAACATCAAACCCAACAACCAAGCAGAAAAGGATGATGTACGCAATTGTTCAAGAGAAAATCACATATATACGCCTCTTTCATAAGGACATCACGCATATTTACATGATTGTCAGGTAAAAACCTGTGTATATGTGTTAAAACACAACCAGACTAAGGAGAAGGCTAACAAACTTAGAGTCAGAATGAATGGAGGCTATGTATTTAATTATCTATGATATATGTATTTTTAATGTGCGTGTCTGCTGGCTATTTGTTGTGCATGGAATGGTGTTTATCTCTTTTATGTTGTGGCATGGATATGGATTAATGCATGTGGTTCTTTCATTCTTGTTTTCAGATTAAATGTTTTTAGAATTCGATATCCGTTTAGAGAACTGAGTCTCATGACTACAACATGCTCAGCCTCCTGGGGGCTGGGAGTGTTGCAGTCAGATTAAGTGGCATATCTCGACTTGTGGGTGGCTGAGTATGTTACACCACTGGAAATAACTTAGTTCTTCACTGACTTATGGATATGGTATATGGAACATGTACCTCTGCAATTGGACACCATAACAATGTTATGAATTCTTCCTCCGTCTTTCCCAAGGCTTTCCTTTGTTATATAGCTCTCGGATGAGGCTTGTGAGAGACTTCTAGATCTTATAGAGACCACTAGATACTCAATCGATGTGTTTTCCTGGGACTTTTCCATGAAAATCCAACTCATCCCTTTCCTATTACCTCGTAACTCTTTGATTCTAGAAGCTCAACAATCCCTTTCCTGTCGAGCCACTAGTGAACAACAAGAGCCTTGCTTGTTATCTACTAGGTGTATAGCGAGAATCTCCAAAAGTGGGCTAAACCAATTATATCCTCTTATGGATTCCTCTTTGGCATATAGGGTGTAAATTAAGACTATAACAAAAAGGTAGTATGAACAATATGTAAGAAAAAATAAGGTATTATATATGTATCCAATGAGGAATAAGAAGCATTGAATTCCTACAAATTTGAGGAAAAAAAACACACAAAAGATAAATGAATAATATCTAAGATTGGAGAAAAAAATGCATCATCCTAAGCCGAAAGCCAATTGATCTCAACATACTTCAAGGAAAAAATATCAGAATACAAAGAACAAAGAAAGGACATGAAATGAAAATACCTAATGAAGCTAGAAAGAAAAGTATAGAGGAGCTCCCACTAAGATACCAACTATCCGAGGGTTAGATAGTCTTGCACATTAAAACAACACATTTTCATTTGCAATCCCCAATTGAATAAAAAGATAAGTGTGGTGGGTGTTTTTCCTATCATTGGATGACTTGTGCAAGAGCCTAATTGTATATATAGAAAGAGAGACATAAATAAAAAATATAAAAGAAAAATATACAAACTTATATTTTTGTGTATTATGTGGTATATGGTTGAATGTACTATATTAGAGAATGGATGTAAACAATAGATTGGGATAAGTATTGTTGTGATTGTGACTTGTATTTTTTTTTGTCAATCTTCAATTTTTTTCAACTATAATTGTGTTGTATAAATTTTTGTGGGATGTTTTTTATTTTTCTTTAAGATAATTAACATGAAGGATAAGATGCTTCATGGAATTGCATCAAATTTCATCAACTTGCAATTTTTTATTTCTCTTTAAGATAATTAAGATGAAGTATAAGAGGATTCATTACATTGCTTCAAATTTCATCAACTTGTGGTTTTTTATTTTTCTGTAAGATAATTAACATGAAAGATAAGAGGATATGTGTCTAGTACAAAGGGAGGTGCCATTGGCTACTCAATTCTCACGTTGATGGTAGCACAAATCTGCCTAAGCCAGATTCTGGAGAATTCGGTGAAAGGTCGGGCATGAGACACCCTCACAGTGTCCCCGCATGTGCATAGAAACATCCTTCTCTATTGTGGGGGGGACTCATGTTGGAACGTAGTGCACATACCTAGGGTTGAACGTGAATTCACCAAAAAAAACCTTAGATACCATAAATTTCGACATCATCCACAAGTAGGTAAAGTGTCCCCCTAGGTATCTATGGAGATTGTAGGAACCAAGATTCCACAGTCATCAAGGAATGTGAGGCATTCACTCTAACTATTCTACTTAGAATTCATTCAATATACCTTACATTGTGTGTGATAAATCATCATATAACATATTCATATTAACCATTCATGCATTACGTATGCGCAATAAACAAAATAGTAAACAAATCAATCATAACAGAACACATAGAAACCATACTTAACATGGTTCACCCAATATGGGCTACATCCACAACGGTTGACTTATTATATTACTATTCAGAATCCTTACTTAAAAAATGTGTGCTCTGAGCTCATACATGATATCTCAGTTATACCCGAGAATGCCCCTGTCATTCGTGCATAGTGTGCACACTTAGCTCTCGACTCATACTCCACTAGTAAGCTCAACACAACTCACGACACACTATACTCATGATCTATCTATTGTCAAACCCCATTACATATTTATACATTTACATTAGTGTTTATCATGTTTAAAAGGACCAAAATTCCTAACTGATTCTTAACTAACTTCCTTCTTTCAAATGCATTGATTCTGAATATGTGCTAATTTCCTTTCCTTCTTTCGTGTGCGGTCCTGTGCAGTTCCCAAAAGCTTTCCCAAAATGTCTTGTCCCAACAACTCCCATGGTCATCCCCTCCAGGTTCCACCGGAAAGAACACAGTTCTTCAATGACTTCTGGCTTTGTTAGATGGAGCATGTAACTCAGTAATTTGACAACATAACAATGATCTGAATTCTTCTTCATGCCCTCCAAGTTCCGCCAAAAAGGATATAGTCATGCAATGCCTAGTAAAATAATTCTAAAATTTCAGCAGTGCCTCGCTTGTTGTCTACTAGGTGTCGAACGAGGATCTCCAAAAACGGGCTAAACCTTATGAAAAAGATGTATTCTCTCTTCTATCCTATTATGGATTCCTCTTTGTCTTATAGGGTGGAAATTAAGTTTTTAACAAAAAGGTAATATGAAAAATATGTAAGGAAAAATAACGTATTATATATTTATCCAATGAGGAATATGATGAAATATAGAAACATTGCATTTCTACAAATTTGAGGAAACAAAATACACAGAAGATAAATAAATAAGATCCAAAACTAGAAAAAGGAATGCATCATTAGAAGCCTAAAATCAATTGATCTCAACACACTTCAAGGAAAGAATACCAAATACCAAAATAGAGAGAACAAAGAAAGGACATGAAATGAAAATACGTAATAAAGATAGCAAGAAAAGCATAGAGGACCACCGACTAAGCTACCAACTCTCTGAGAGTTAGATAGTGTTGTGCATTAAAAGCCCAAGGGTGAGCCTTTCTTTAGAGTTCGAGATGAATGATATCGGAGTGATGCATTACTTCTTGGGATTGGAGGTTTGGCAGGATCCTTGACACATATTCCTGGGACAGGGGAAGTATGTGTGTGTCATCATGAGCAGATTTCAGATGGAGGACAGTACGCCCATGACCACTCCTATGATTACCATCTGGAAGAAGCTTCATGCTTCTGAGTCATAGTTGGTGGATTCCACTTTGTATCGTCAGTTGATTGGGTCATTGATGTATTTGGTCAATATGAGGCCAAATATTTGTTTTACTGTCAACAGTCTCAGTCAGTTCATGGTGGAGCCTAGGAGAGTGCATTGGGTGGCAGAAAAACATGTGCTCGGGTATCTTTGTGGTACAGTATATTATGGTTTGGACTATCAGAGAGGAGATGTAGTTCGTTTGGTTGGCTATACAAATTCAGATTGGGCAGGATGTGTCAGTGATAAGAAGAATGCTTCAGGGTGTTGTTTCAGATTGGGCTCAACAGTCGTGTCTTGGTTCAGTCGGAAGAAAAAGTCGGTGGCTTTGAGTTCTGCAAAGGCTGAGTATATGGTAGCCAGTCAGGCCAGTTGTGAGGCCCTTTGGCTTCGCAAGTTGGTGGTAGGATTGTTCGGTGTGT
This sequence comes from Picea sitchensis, assembly GCA_010110895.2. Lineage (NCBI taxonomy): Eukaryota > Viridiplantae > Streptophyta > Pinopsida > Pinales > Pinaceae > Picea > Picea sitchensis. The sequence continues at coordinate 16,046 of SNQJ01S0075336.1, read as the reverse complement.
AGTTGAGGCCTACTGTGATTTACTGTGATAATCGGAGTTGCATTAAACTCTCGGAGAATCCAGTTTTTCATGACCGGTCGAAGGATATCGAGATTCGTTATCACTTCATCTGTGACTATGTTCAGAGAGGAGTCATGGAGCTACAGTACATATCTACAAAGGAGCAGGTTGCAGACATACTCACCAAAGCATTGCATAGAGGCGAGTTTGTATTTTTCAGGGACAAACTTGGAGTGGTGAGTAACACTTTCCTTGTTAAGAGGGAGTGTTAAAAATTTA